>JTDE01000751.1:110187-124556 GCA_014338405.1 Paragonimus skrjabini miyazakii
TAAGCAACTACGCATCAGCATCCGGTTTGGTACCTCACTGAGTAGTTGTCGAACAGAACGAGTGATCGGGCTGGTTTTTTTGGATGTGCTTCTCACTATCAAAGTGCTGCTTCAAGATGCTGGTTATCAAGTGCTGGGTTGTGGGTTTACCCATTGGGTAGCTGGTCTGTTTCTATGTTGGTTCGGTAAGGTTAACAGTAATGGTACAGTCACTACCCAACAATGTGGTGTAAAACCTGAAAACACCCTTACTTTTCTGACGTATGTCACTGTTCGTATATTTGATCAGCATACTTTGAGGCCTTTTTGATCAGTGTTTTAATGTCTGTGGGTCATTATCATGAATTCTTCTATTAGCTGACTACGGCATCGTTTTTTGCCCCCAGCGCCGTTGCCGTTATTTTCACGGTCCATGCCACACTTAATATGTTATGGGTATCAGTTCCGGATAACAATCCAACTATTGTTTTTTCTCTTGACCTGGCGGGTTGTGTGGTATTCGTCTGTCACTAACCATCGGTTTTGGAATCTCTTTTTGTAGATTGTGCATTTCCACGCAAGGTGTCTCCGGCTGACTGTGTATATACTTCAGATTGAATTACTTATTATTGAAGCAATCACTTTGTTTGCATTATCTGCTGTTTCGCTGCTGCTCAACACGTCCTGACTGTGATTATTCACTTTTCGCCCCTTATGGAGATTCCTACAATCCTAAATTCTTCAATACGACTTAAGGCCCTGGGTATTTTTGCGGTTTACCATGCAGCCGATTATGGTTGTACCCAGTAATTTACTGTTGTGCACACAAACCAACGGGCAGATAACAATAAAACGAATACAATCACGGCAGAGAAATTTACATACCAGTGGGTATAATGACTCGGGCTGTTGCCATTCCTGACGGTAGTCCGTAAACAAACAGATTAATAATTAAAGGTGTATGGAAGAGAAAAAACTAAACAGTGAACACTATTCGGACTCACCTGTCAGTTGCAATACACTGCCGTGCCAGAGAACGTTTCCAACCAGTAGTAAGGATGATCGGGCGGTTCCAACTCCACCAGGCGGCATTCTACAGCCTTGCTCGATAAGACTTTCTTAATCCTGAGTAGGTCATCGCTTATCCACTTGGCAGTCTCTTTCAACCTTCAACAGTATCTGTGCGGCAAACGCTCCGTCGGCATACTACTTGGACTGTACATTATCATTGCGTCAGTTGTAGGCCACAAATCTTTAAATTTATTACACATCGATGGGTTGTCAGGTCGCTCATGCAGTCTACTCATTTGATGCAAACTAACTGTCGCAGACCGGTGATCGTTTATTGAGAGCTTCTGTTCCGTAGAGTATGAGTGAGTGCACACAAGCGTTGTAAACCCTATTGTACTTGAGCATCGAATCCCTTTGCGATGTCATAGATAACGAAGATTCGCGGTAGCCTTATGTGTCATCTATTCGTATTCGTCTTTTGAGATTGGTTATATCGATCAAACCTGACGAGAGCCTTCAGAATGAATCCGGAAACATCTCCGGCGTTGATTAGGCACGGTGAAACACGATCGGTTAACAGCACAGAGGCTATTGGAATCAGGCTATGTGATCCAGTATTATGTCATCAAAGGATGTTTGTTCAAGCGCTGTGTGAACCCTAGCGTTAGATCGACCCGATCGATGGCTAATCTGTACAGTCCAACCAACGGACGAACATGACGCAACGCATTAACAAGTGTTTGACGGATTATTTCGTTTCTCTGTAATAAGTCCGAACAACACTTTCACCTAACTTTCTGACTCCCCTGCATGGTTGTGCTGACCTGAAGGTAAATTGTTGGACCATATTCACCTATATGTCTTCAGTTTAATATTTCCAACTCCCTGTGGTGGGTACTCGCCATACTGGACAAATAAAATTGTATGTGTATTGATCAGACGCTACCGATGCATCATGCCTGCGTTACCAATCCGATTCGTTACTCGCCATCATCGGATATCGATGGCTACATCCTGCTGTTTACTCTCAATAACTTGTAACCTGTTTACCAGTAACCGTTGCAACGGATGCCATCTACTATGTGTTAGTGTTCATAGATTTTTTGGGTGCTTTGCCAAAGAGGAATGTTTTTCTTCAAGCCTACTTTTAACCTTTCCGGTCTGATAACTCAAACTTGTTTCAATCGTCACTGAGACAGTTAGTGTTTTTTTTTGCTTCGGTCTACCCATAACTATGTAACGCTCTGAGCTTCAGTTGTAAATATTTTGGTAGCGGTGACGTACTCGTTAATCGATATGATTGCCATTTATGTTGTCACAGCTCTGCAAGGTACCCGTTTTTTGCTTTCTGAGCAAGGGTTGCTATAATTCTAATAAAACAGTTTAAGGTGAAGAATGTAGGAATCTTGTGCTTTCAAGACAAGTGACTTTTTATCCGCTTCACAGATTTCCCAAACAGTGGCAATCTGCGTATTATCCGCTGTTCTTGATCTTTTTCTTCGTCGTTGGTTAGTTTGAATGTTAGTGCGTGAACAAACATGTATCTTTAGCATTCCCAGTTTAAGATTACTCAATCGTAAGATATGGACACCAAATTTTGTACGAATGAAGTCAAGCAGTTTGGGCGTCTTGTTTAACATGTTATTGATAAATGGATTGAGAATAACGACATTATGAGCAAGTTGTAATACTCTACGTTTCAACCACCTCGGGTGGCCTTCCTCAGGAGTGTTGTAATCGAATACAACACTCCTGAGGATGGCCATCCGAGGTGGTTGAAACGTAGAGTATTAGAACTTGCTCATAATGTTGTTATTCTCAGTCCATTTATCAATTACTCAGTCGTATTTCCAAACGTTATACAGTGGTTGTCAACATTGACCAGGTCTATGAGGATGATTCGTCAAGTTAGCTCTCGAGGCATTTCGTCTTTATTTCATTGACCTTTACGTCTGTTCTGTTTATGTTACGTGGGGATGTATCTGGCGACTCCTGCCACTTTAGTTTTGTGAATTCGACACTCACAGTCTTCAGCCAACTTTACGGATTTGCCATTCTTAGGATATTCTACGTCACTGTTGAGGTGAACGGCGGCCCGAGCCACAGTACCTTTTGGTCAGGCTCATGGCTGTTATGATGATGATGATGATTCTTAGTCATAAAGTTGTACAAAAGTAAACCACGTACTTTTTGTTAACCGCCTAGTCAATTATTTTATATCCAAAATTTCGTTTACGTACCTTAGTGAGTTATTTCTTTGAACACAATCGCACAGCTTGCGTATCAACTGCTTCGGCCTGAAAGACGTCCTGTTCCATCGGTCTGAAGACCCTCACCTCACTGAAGATCAGGTTTGTTTTTGTTCCTACACGTCTATCTTGTATGATCGCAACGTGACGGTTTTTGAGTATCATCAGGTGAAAGCGAGCAGTTCTAATGAAAACAATGCATATGCCTTGTTATTACCGCTTATTGTGCTGTTTTTTGCGTTTACTTTCCATTGCCTGCTTTTTAAAGTGGCGAAATATCTGACTACCGTTTAATTTGGTAACTTCCGTTTAATTTGTTCCAGTCGAATTAAATGCGAGGTCGGTGGGCAAGAAACCTTTTGCAAGACCTAGATTCTTCCATGTTAACTAGTACCTCTCGTACTCCCAACGTCATAAGATATTTCATGCTGGCTATCAGTACTCGTTCCCACTTCATGATTAACAAAGGCTTAGATGTCACCGCATCTATGAGTAACTGGATTTCAAATCAAAATTGGGATATTATCGATGTGCACACTGTAGACCCACTTGATTTCAGAATTGTCCGCTTACAACCATCGCTATTCAATGTACTACCCACAATTTAAATGGTTTGCAGGTATCCCTTCACAGACCATTATTCTAGGGTTGCCTTGCTCAACCATCATATACCCCAAGGCTTGTCTACATATAAAAAAGATATTCGTTCACTTCAACAAACTCGTTTAAAAGTTGCCGCTGGTTGGTACGATCCCCGATCAATTAGACCATCAGAGCTACGTAAATTAACCTGTTTCCAGCAAAAGTGACACATTCTTCCACTCATGTGACTACATTACGTGTTTTATTGTCTGCATCCTTTCCTTGTGATAAACACATCAGATTTTATGTCTAACATGTCTAGGAATTATGAAAGAATTCCTTCATTTATTCGTCGTTGAACAGGCAACTTGATCCTAGTAGTCACTGTGGGTACCTGCTTTGAGGTTAGATGGGGTGGTCATTTTGCTCCCTTGCTCAGTTTTCGTCTTCCTCCTCTGACCAATACTATTTAGGCTGTGATGGATGACCAAATCGGAGGCGTGATTATCCCAACACTTGGTAGTATGTCTCAACGCGGTAGTGAGATATGGTTAAAGCCTACAGCGAGTGGATTGTGGACAATACGTGCGAGCAAACGCGCTATCGCTTAACAAAATTAAATCAACGGACGAAAAATGGCAGGCAAAAAATCCACGACAAAGGGCCTCAGCCACACATGCACACAAATCGGGCAGAAGTGCACACGAAGTGAGAGTAGGAACCGCCGTTGCTTTGTAGAATGAAATTCCGGTTCGCAAACACGAGCGCGCCCGTGGCATGGGAAAGTAAGAGTTGGACAATGAAGATCATGCTCTGTTGAACGACGTTTTACTACAACAGGTACAATTTTTTACAGCTTTTTGACTGTCCGAGCAGCTCAGCTTCTTACACCATTATGAAATCCAGCATCCGGGTGCTCACTGTTTAACCTTTTGTCGAAGGAAGTTGGATGGTAGCCACTTTCTACCATGTGATCATATGGTTTACGTATTTCGCCCAGCAGTATGTATACTATGTTATGTCACACAGCAGGCATGTGGTTGATGAGTGTTTACTCATACATCATTCCTATGGTAATATCCAGAAAACGACCCAATACGAAATCGCGTCAGTCCGTACTAGTCACAGATTGAATGTCTATATTTCACGCAAAATTCTTGCGCTGTAATGAGTGTTATGCAAACAGGATTTTATTTTTTGTACACATGTGATACCAAATCTTTACATCTATCCTCAGATAGGTACGTCTACTTCTAACCATATGTTATCCTTGGTGTGGAAGCAAGCAATAATCTACACATTCGACCCACTTCAGATGTAAAGGACACCAAAAAGTATGGTTGAAACAGTTACTTCCTGTCGAGCGCTACTCGCAGGTGATAGCCGACTTTGGGTTTATTTTTCTTATCAAGAGTCAACAGTCTTAATCAGTTCACTTAGCACTACTCTGAAACTATCCAAGAATTTACTATTGTCAGATGTTAGTATTTTCCTGCTGTTTCCCTTGTCGATCTTTTTTCCAGCATCATTCAGTGATTGATATGGCCCATTTTTGAATCGCTCATTTAGCTTAATGTGCCACAGTTAGTTCGCTGATTTCGTCTAATCAAGAACTCTTGCAAAAACTCTGGTGGTGTTACCTCACCCCACTAGGTTAGTGGTAATTTTCCCATCACTGGTGATTTTTTCTTGATTTCCTTCGATTCCTTAGGCTGCGGACTTTGTGCAGTTGGGAAAGCTAATCATTGGAGCTGCCTGTGGTACCTCTGAAGCCATCCAGGTAAGCTTCGTTTTGTACCTCATTTCCGCTGTTTTTTGTTCCCACTGGTTTCCAACTGTTCGTTTAAATTGTAACATGACTAAGTTTTGTGGTCACTCTAGGTATGTTTATCCTCTCGTTTTGTTTTCACATATTCACCCATTTATTCTTTTTCTTTTGACGATCCTTTCGGCGCCACACTCTCGGGAAAACGTTTTATGATTCTCAATATTTGCATTCCAAGGCTGGCCGTTTTTAATTGCATTCTGAGTATTAAATCCTGATCTGTCTCCGTTGCATAAGTTATTGCACGACACAGCGTTTCACGAGGTGTAGAAAGTGATAAAAGACTTTTCAACTAGTGGGAATATCGGGCTTGAAACGAGGTCGAGCATGCGATGGTGTTTCGGTAATACCAAGGGTTTTGTCCGATTATCAGATGACGATTGCTCATGAAAAGTTGGTGCGTGATTCCGAAGAGGGCTGCCGTGGGTAACGAAAATGGACTCTTTCTCTTTGTGATCAGTTCTGCATCATCAGCTCGGTTTTTTTAGCACTAGTGTTATACGAAATGTACGTTAAGTAGAAATTGTGTTTCAACAGGATATCTTACCAGACTTCTGCCTGTAGGTCAAAATGTGCACACCTGTTCTGATTAGTGGTAAAGTCCTTTGTGCTGGCTTTTTACAGTTTAGGTATTAACTAATGAGGTGATCGTAGAGCACAGTAAGTGAGATGGTTTGTTTGGGTATCGGTGGTTGAGTTGATGTTTTGCGAACGGGAAAGCATATGCATAGTGATATTCTCGAATGTCCTGCAAATGATTCAGCTGACGCCAAAATGCTGAGGACATTTGTCTCCTTGATGTACACGTCTGAGCGCTTCGAGATGGCCGATCTCCCGTCTACCGATGGTAGGGTTTGTGATGTTGCGCGAAGTATGATATTTGCTTTCGTCTCTTTCATCGACTGGATTCAATACTATTGAACCTTTGGGATTTAACAAACGCTAGCCCCTGATGGTACTGTAAAGAGCATTTCCACTCATTTGGGTACGGATGTAACAGGAATGTTGGCCTAGATGGGTTGTTGGTTTGCAGAAACGGACAAGTACTTTAATTAGCGATTAGATCTATGCATCCATGAGGACAAATTAGGCGGTCTTTTTCAGGCCAGTCACTCTCAGACTAAAACTATAACGTACCTTTTATCACACGAGAATGTTTATCGCTGTTATTTATTTTGCACAGATAAGTTTACATATGCTTGCGTGATCGCTAGCGCGTAACTGTTTACATTACCACTGTCCGTTGTCAAACTTATGTTATCCGTTAGGTCTCAGTCCTGCTGGTATCTGCTGCTTTTTTGTTCGCGTTCCGGTTACTGGCTTGAACTGTGATCTCGAATGTTGTCCGTTTTAATGGTTTCACAAATATTCCACATGAATTTCAATGTTGAAATTTGTGTATTTGGGGATTTTACTGCCCATAATGCTGAGCGCATCCCAAGTTTACCCGGAACTGACCAAACAGGCCCAAATGCTGAACAGTTTTGTGTTATTTCCGACCTTTCTCAACTGGTAACGCTGCCTGTCAAGATTATTGATCTAGACGGCGACAACTCGCACACCCTTAATTTATTCCTGACTAATAAGCCTTCGGCGCGTACATTAATCATCTCTCTTCCATATGGTTTATTACATCACGTTCTCATTAACTGCATTTGCTTGGACGTTGCCTGTAAGTCTGTTTTGGTGCTACTCCCTGGCTGATTGAAACGGACTGAGTGATTTTTTTGTTGCAGCCCCCTGACACGGTTGTGGTTCTTCGGATCTCTTCTTTGCAGACAACATTACGTTAGTCTTCGATGTTGTGCGATTAGTTATTGTCCACATCCGTATACCCTGTACGATATCCTCCTACGAGTGGTTCAATCATTCCGGCCTCTTGCATACTTAAGATAAAGCGTTTGTACAAACGGTGATTCGTTCAGCCCGCTTCTTTCCATTTTTGTATACTTCTTTGCAGTTGTTAACGTCTGCTTGGTTATCATCGACAAAACCAAGGGACATTTAGTCAGCTGAAGGCTACTGAATTGGTTGATACTCCTTCTGGTGGCCAATGGTTTTGGAGCTTGAAAATAACTAATTTCCGGAGTTTTTCATAGACCACCCTTCCTCCCATTTGAGTAGGTGGCATCTTTTACGTTTTTCACCCAAATCATAAAGCTGCAACATTCAGTCACATACCTGCCCCATACTCTTTCTTTCTCTGTAAAGGGGTTGGAATGGACGAACTTATCGATATAAGGCTAGCCGGTATCAGCCACTCGATTAAATTGGTATGTCAGCGCAGTGACTAACCAGAACGGCATTCAGGCTCAGCGTCAAATCTGTTATAAGTGCAATTGGGTAAAACGAGGGTGTCACGCAGTGGAACAAACAAGCAGCATCAAGAACCAAGCCAACCATGAGAAGAGTGTAGGTTTCGGGAGTAATTTTGCAACTGCCACCTGTTTTCGGGGAACCAGTGGTTTGAAGTTGCTTAGTGCTGCAGGTGTTGTCTTTTTGCGTTCATTTCGGGTAATGGCTAGTTCTTAACACTGTCCGGACTCTCACGTACCCCCGATCAACTCTGTCGTTTCGCGTGCTTGTAACGTTCGTCAAGCCCTACGGGCACTGAATGCCAACATCCCTCAGGCCCAATTATTGTTCCGTCTTCGTCCCAGAAGGATGTTCTTGAATTGGCACCTATCACAGCGCGCTTTTCCCGCCTATCATTCGGTTTCACGACATTTTCATCCCTTGAAATTTTCCTGTGATTCCAATTTCTAAGCGCAGTGACCCTTTAGGTCCAACTAACTATTGTCCCGTGCCTTTCTCTCATCCCAATTTTATCTACAGTTACGGAATCCTTTTCTGCCAGGTGTATACTTCATTACCTAAAGGATAGCGAACTACTTAGCGGCCTCCAGAGTGGTTTTCAGCGCCAACCTTACGCGAGTGGTCTTATTTACGTTTCTCGCGTGTGGTCGTCTGCTATAAACTCCTTCAGGAAAACGCGACATACCCGAGATTTTCTACCCTGTTTATCTTGGTATCTTGCTAATGAAGTTAGGTATCTACGAATTTGATTCGAAACTAATCATTTAGGTCGACCTGTTTTCCTGAGGGAGCGTTCTTTTATAGTTCACACAGGTGTTACGTTGTCACTGAAAAGTTAAGGCCGGCGACTCTTAAAATTCGATCTTCCCCCTAACTTTCTCTGTTGTTCATCGATGACTTGCACCCTCTTTACTTGATCCCTACATGTCTTCGCAGATAATGCGACCTCCATTTATTCCACTACTCATCCCAGCCAGTATTCCACACCTCAGCAATTATCGTCAGCTCGTGCGGCGATCAACATCGCCGTGAAGAATAACTTGAAATGAATTTTAAAACGAGTTTCCTTAAACATCGTTATCTTCAACCCAGCCAGTTTTGTCCATATCTTTTTTCCGGACTTCTACGCCTCCCCCTCTGATTATGTTTGATTCCAATTTCGTTCTATATTTCATAGACGCAACTATCCCAGGGTTATCATTATCCTTTGCACATTCGATATCAAACCGGTAGCTTTCTGAGTGTTAGAAATAGTGGAAGAGTTGGTGGTTCGGGTTGATGATTTGTGTATTCGGTTGTTGTTTGCATGCTTGGTAAAGAAACGAATACCTAAACTGTTACATATTTGGGTGTCGCAGAAACTAGTTTTCTGTTTGGGGGCGCTCAAACGTTTGGCATCTTTGTATACTGTTTGCAAATCTTAGACGAGTGACCTCACATCTCTCTCTTCTGGTATAAGGCTACGTGCCTCATCAATTTCGTAGCCATAACTTCCAGCTTTCAACTTTTGTTCTACTACAAAGATGTTTGTCTCTCTGCTACTGCTGTTATCATGGAAACTTTTCGTGGACTTACTGGACGTACTCTTCCTTCCACTTCTTTTAACCGTTCTGCACGTCATTCTACATTATGTCGTTTATGACAGTTAACATTACTACCTTGTCCTCCATAAAAGTTTTTCTCACTCCCTCCCTTGGTCAACAACACTGTAGAATTTTCTTCCTCTCTGAATCTCTTAACTCTCCTAAAAACTGTTTTTAAAATTCTTGTGTACGGACTGTTATCCGCCCTTCATCTACAGCTATTCGAGTTATGGGTACACCATTCCTCTGTAAACTCACCCCGGTTTTACTTGAATAACAGATCGAGAACATGAAGTTTATAAGATAGTCTCATTTTGTATACCCTTTCCAATCGTAAACATGTAACAGTTAACATTAAGATAAATAAACAGTTAACTGAAAACGGATAATTTATTACCCCTGGTTTCTTCAAGCTACCTTCACCCTGGTTATGGAAACCAAGGCAGGCGTAATGTAACTTTCAACTTCTTTTGGACAAGTAACGAAGGATTATAGCGAGTGATTTACAATACCTCAATAAACTTCGACAGTTTCATCCGGTTGCACGTCATGATCGCACGAAACGCTTGCGGTCAAAGAGGGTGTACGAAATAAACTCACCTCACAAACTTAGTATTCTTTAGGTATTATTCAAATGGATAAAGGGACAACTTGTTTTGCTTGTGCAATTTAGGATACCCAATACGTAATTTGTTATAAACCTGACTTCGAGTAGTCTACTGAACAGTATCCTATGTGGTCTCGGAGATCTACTTTAACTAAATCTTCATTCTTTGATGTTTGTGCTATTTCTCCTTGTTTTAACAACAGAATGCTCATCGGACCACTTCATTCAACCTGTTACAACGCACTTATACTCCGGACCTCGTCAACCTTTTGCGTAATCTTATCTGCGGCCAAGTTACTGATGTGGATCAGTTGGTACGAGCTACTGCTCCGTTCGTCTACGATCAACTGACCAATGTGTGTGACCATTCAGATTTCCTGGAGCGTCAGCTATTCCTGGTGCGTCTGTGTTCTGCCGTACGCATGAATGAAACTCACTGTTTGACTTCATGTGGTATACCTCTTATTTGCAGACAGCCAATTGCATTTTGTAGCTGAATTATTTTTGCTGGTCTAATCCGGGATTTTTTTCATCTCTGGGCTTGGTGAATTGATTACGATCGTTTTCTGTTTTACTTCGTTAAACACTCACTCTATCTATCCAATTTATTCAAAGTTTTTATCCAATAATTCCTGGATATTACGCAGTGGGTCTACTTGAATTTCAAATATTACAGCTGCTTTCAGTATACATACGTGTGTCGACAGAGGTGTTTGTCTCTCCTACAGTTTCGCCTTGTTGCGTCTAGTTGACGCCGTTCTTGGTTCGGTCGTTTGTATCATTTGTTCCAGCATGCCTTTTTTATTATTGTTTTTCATCATTCTCACTGGGCGTCAGACTGTTTTCTGCACTAACCGTTTCTTTTTCTTCACAGAGTATGGAGTGCGATCGCTTGTTTCGCATGGTCTGTAAGTTACAGTCAATCGTCGAGCGCAGCGAGTAAGTCAGTTAGCAAAGAATGGACCGGTTGGCAAGTCTGCCACACACATGTATTCCCGAAGAAACTTCAGATGTTGGTGTTGAGTTTCAGTTCTCTCTTTTCGATGGAATCATCGTAGTCAATTTTATATTAACTATTTTACGACACTCGGTTTCCACGATTTAACTCCCATTCAGCCGAACCACTCTGTTTTATGCATCGGGTTATACTTGTGGCGACCTTTGTCTCCGTAAAACTAGACTCTGTGATGTTATCAGCTTTAACACCACGAAACCTCTGCTGTCATGTTGAATTTCACGATGTTGGTGAGCTAATTGCTATCACGCTGCCTAACCTTATGTGGGAATAGCCAGGGCTTTGCATGGTCGAACCTGCTATCACATTATTTGAAGTCAACATTGTTACCACTGTACTTTCCCCCTCAATGTCTACGAATGTACTGTCCCGTTTGACATAAACAGCCTTGCTTTGCAGTTGTGTAACATGCATGATCAAGATGTTGTTTTCATTCGGATTGCTTACCAGCAACCCGTGCTTTCGTTGCGGCTGTCGCACTGCGAGGTGAATCCTTTATTTTTCTGGGGAGAAAACGTGGATAGCTTGAGGTAACATTACCGGTGATCTGTTTTTAACGCAGATTCTTCTACAGAAATCGGCATAGCACCACACAACATTAGACAAATAGAGGTGACTGGGCGTGCATTCACTTTATAACACATTGTTTATACGGGCATCAATGATTACGCTATTGCGTCATATCCGACAGTCTTCGGCTATAGATGTTTCGACTTCTTTGTTTTCCCGTCAGGAAGATTCATTAAGTAGTCACTTATGTCATGCCTCATCACCAAATCTGTCTGGTCACTACCTAACCGGTTGTAACAGACACTAGGTCGCATAGATGAGGTCCTATAAGTCATACGATGGGGGTGACGTTCGGAGCGTGTCCAACGAATCGGTAGTCAGTAGGTATTTCCACAATCGTCACCGGTCACGGATGTCAGTCATATTAATCGGGACGGCCGGCAAACGCTTAGGACAATCACGCTCTCCGTAATGTTATTGAGAAGAGACCGCGCCAGCTTACTGCTAATGATGTTGGCATACAATCACACGGTTGCAGATCCGAGACCCGATTACAGTTAATGTTTCCCTTTAGGTTTGTGTAACTTCATAGCATATCACATGGCAACAAAAACCGCTTAACCTAACGACTAGAATGTCTTTCAGAAGGCTTTTTCTGGCGCAGATTTTTTTTCGTGCATTCATTCTGCTTTTTTCAAATGTTCGTTTTGGTCGTGTTTCTGATACGAACAGATCTACAATTTTTACAGTTCGCTGTTTTCATGTGGTTTGCCCTTTCACAGTAGAAATCACTTGATGTGTGAGCTGTTCTCAAGTTCAATGAAACCGTCGTTATGCCTACCTTGTTACGTCGTTGCTCTCGCCAGGTAACATTGGAGAATATGCCCAATTGCACTCCTATTTTTCTCCATTTTTTCAACAGTCGCAATGGGTCGAATCCGGATTGGTCAGAAACGGGTGATCGGTATATGCTGAAATTGTTCCGTGATTTCGTATTCCATCAAACGGATCACCTGAGTGCTCCGTTTTTAGATTTGGCGCACATAATTACTACCTTAAACAAAGTGAGTTGAACGAGTAACTTGTCTTTTCAGAATTAACTTTGGCATCCGTTTGTGCCAACAAGCATGTAGTCTTCTCTGTCGGTATGCTTGTAGCTGAGTAATCGACCTACTGTATAGCCGATAGACTTATATCACCTAGCTGTTTGTTTTGCATGTACGGCTTTCTTATTCCGGAGTTTCTGGGTGCATTCAGTTCGCAACTAACCGGTCTTTGTTCAATTTTATGTATGACGAAACCTTGCATATGGTCATGGTCTGGCGTATCACTTGATTGAGCTGTTTTTAGGTGGCACTGTGGATCTTTTGGTTTGGAATCGATGAGGCGCGTTATGTCGATGGAGACTAGTCTGCATAAATTGTGTGAGGTAAAGTCGATACCTTCACTATCTTCTCTGGTCGATTCCAGGTTGTACAAATAAGACCATACGAGTCACACTGTAGGGTTCTCTATAAAGCACTTATCCATACAATGACATTGATGACAAGAGGTCATCTTGAATAAAGGTATTCCGATTGCTATCCCTGAAAACGCATCCGTTATTGTCGTATGTCAGTCAAGGAAGGTATACTTAACTGGCGTTTTCCGCTGAAATAAGCCGAGCTCGACAACCTCTTGTCAGGGAGAAAACGGGTATATCCACATTTTCATGGAACGACCCACGTCTTTCCTTCGCCACAAGTCAGGCACTTCGGTAAGCGTTGTTCTGATCATTGAATTCAGTTGTGTGACTGCTGAAACTTGGAATCATTTAAGCGATGTGTGGCTAGATCGCATGCACTCCTTGCTCGTCGTGCATACCATGATTTGTGTCATTTTTGTTTAAATGGTAGCGAGGAATGCGATCCATCGTTGTTCATTCAGTGCCTGACTGGCGGATGTGGGAATACAGGCTAGTTTGTGCGTATTAAGGCTGTTGCTGAACCTAATGTGTTTTTTTTTGTCTGAGTGGTTCATGCTCAGCTGTTGTGCTGAGTTAGAATAAGGTGGTCGTTTCACGTAGTCAATCTTACAGTCTTATATTAAGTGAGCTTTGAATATTTGCGAATGGTTTTGTAAGTGTAACTTATTGACCTGGAAGCTTGTGACCTGTGGCATAAAAGCGTTTTCATCTCCATATTATGTTGCAGCCAGAAGGGATGTTGAGCGTGTTTAGGTTATTGCTTGTTGTTAGCCGGTGCATTCTTGTTGTTTTCTTGCATTGCACGTGATTTACAAGCAAATATGGAGCGTAGGTTTCTTTGCGAGTGCTACAGTCACACCTTATCTAGTTTTTAACATCTGTTATGAATTTATATTACTTCGCTGTTAAGATACCAATATCGGTCTATGTTCCATCCAGTTCATCTTGTCCTACAAGTACGTGATCTATGCACTACTCAGTTTTTTGCTAAACAACATGGAAGAGTATTCAAGTTTTTTGGGCTCGCGCTTGTCAGTCATCATTATCATCATCATAGCAGCCATGAGCCTGATCAAAAGGTACTGTGGCTCTGACCGCCGCTCACCTCAACAGTGACGTGGAATATCCTAGAAGGAAACATTACTAAGAAGGTTGGAAATTATTAAAAAAAGACTAAGAGGAAGAACTAGAAATGGTATGGATACAGGTACGCCATTGACTGCGACA
>JTDE01000751.1:124656-136435 GCA_014338405.1 Paragonimus skrjabini miyazakii
CTCAATGGAGCAGTCAAGGCCTTCATATTTCGTTACCACGTTGTTGGTTGACTACCACGCGGTTTTACTGAACTGTTGGTGACCTCAGTATATAATGTCCGGTACGGTAAACGATCAGATGACATACGGAGTACGTGACCCAACCATCGCAAGCTGTGGAGCGTGAGTAGTTGACCAATTGATCGCGCATCCCGAGCGTTCCGGAATACGCGCCGGCGAACTGTCACATTGCTCACGCGATCAGTCCATTTAATATGGGCTAATTGGCAGAGACAACGATGGTCAAACACAGATAACGTGTTGATATCTTCCTTGTGAGCAGGTAGAGAATAACAGCCATCACTTGATCAACGAGACTTTGATCGGCAGACACGTAGATAAAATACAAATGATTACCGTACACACATTATATGATACTACCTTATTATCCTTAATGTGATCGCGATCTGGTTACGACGATTATGAAGAGAGTTGCATTCAGTAGCCTTCGATTCGGTAATTTCATCGCAATGGAGATGAATTTAATCACTGGCTTTATAAGAGTGTCCAGCGCTCATTTCTGAAGTCAATTGCTTACGTGGCTCGCTGTATGTTCTCTGCTGGCACTGGTGGTAAAAGACAAACTATTTTACCTTGACACGTCTGTGCCTGTCTACTCATTTTATTATTGTACATTAGAAACGGCAAGCTGGACAAATGGGTTTTTGGTCGACACAGACCAATTAACGTCCTCTAATGTGGCTCGGGACCGGTTGGACCAGGTTTGACATCATGCCGGAACGAATAACGACGTTCACTCCGCTCCGGTTTTCTGTGTAGATTGCAATTTTCTGATGAGCTGATGCAAACCGGGCGGACAACGAAGACTGATCATAGCCATTTCGATTCTAAATGGGTTACTCCGAAAATAGTGCCATCTCCACAGTTGCCGTGTTCACAGATTACAGCACTCCACCTTCTTGGTATATCTACGTAGCCTACCTTACCTCGTGCAGGCACTAGCTCTTGGTCTAATTCTTCAGAGTCCCACTCCCGTTATTATTAGATGATCCAGTTGAACAGCGTAACGTTATTCGGTCAGAATGACCATGGTTTTGGTTGATCGTGAAAATGTGGCTCTCGTACAACCCAACGTAATTTAAAAAAACTACACAAGAGATGCAAATTGGGAAGCGTAAGTCGTGTTCGTCTTTTAGATCTCATGACCTATCTAGCCTTCGTGTGGAGATGTTGTAGGAGTTACTGATTTATTGAACTCTGGCCTTGGTGTTGTTTGCTTACTGTGCCGTCTGTGAAGCAAATATGAACATTGAAGCAAAGCTTTTGAAGCTACATAGTCACTTGTCTCACAAATAACGTTTTCCCCTTCCATACTACTCGATTGTTTGCTTGTGATTTCAAGCCGTAAGGACTCTAGTGTGTATGGTGTACTAGTTCTCCTCTCTTTCCCATTTTTTTACTAAAGGTTTTTTTCCCATCTGTGCGCTTGGATCACCATTCGAACCGCTTGTTTTACTGTCATTATTGTTGATTGTCACACCACGTATGTCTGCGTCAACACTGTTCTGTTGTAGATGCATTCCCAAAACAGCAGTGCGTTTTATGTCCGTTCATTGTAAAGCGTGTTAATTTTGTATCGTTAACCATGCAACTTAGTTCGTTTTTTGCTTGCCTGGTTTGTAGGTTGAGGCCGGTTCAAGTGAACGGCTGTGTCTGGTTAGCCGAGATAGTCAGAACGTGATCATCGTCACTTACGCGGATATCAAGCAGTGGCTTGATGCCAGTTTTGCTCATTTGGTCGATCGTCACCGTCAAAGTCGATGTGACATTCGGTTGGCCCAACATCGCGAAGCGCGTCAACAGCAACAGCAGGCAGCTTCCATGGCCCAGACCGAGGCTCGCCTCGAAGGAGATGAGCAAACGTCGGGTGTCAATTTGCTGACTTCAGAAAATTCATAACATCGTTCACAAACTGCTTGATCGATTTTTGTGTCTTTCGAAATTGGGTAGGTTGTATCCGTAAAAGGGCCTGTTTCAAGGCGATGAAAATTAAGTCACACACTTTCTCTCTGTGTCTCGTTCGTCGGATATTCCATCAAAGAAAACAGTGTTTGTGAGCTTTGTTTGAACCGCATTATCATCGTCAAAGTCACTATTGTTAATTGCTTTTTGTGTCATAGTTGACGACATCCGTTTACGCACTAGCATGTCACTGTGACGGAAGTCAAATGATACCTGCAGACATACATCGTTACAAGTGGGTCGCGCGGCGCCACTTCAGGTTTTTCTTATCGCACATCTAATGTAAATCCGAAGGAATAACCGTGAAAGACGTGTCTGGAAGTCTTTGCGGTCTACTTCACCAATCCTGGAAAGTCTGATGGTAGACTGGTATGAAAACAAACGTCTTATCTGTCGGAAGCAAAAATAAATGTGCTCTGTAACTGCAAGTTCTGCGCTAGAGAAAAGATGTATTAACGGTATTAGGCAAGAGAAATCCCAATGTCGTAGTAGATATTGGTGCATTTTATAAAGGAGTTTTAATTCCTCTCATTGCGAAGATATATTGACGAACTTCACCATGAGCAGAGCTCGACCGTAATGCCTTTTGAAAGGGGTTCACTGGGAAGTTTGTGGGAACACAACAGCTGCGATCAGTTGTGAGTGATGTGTAAGTTATATAAAATCAAAATCCCCTACTACCATTTTTACTTTTTTCTAAGATATCAAACAAAACCAAGGTACAATACGTCAGCGAAGCTGAAGTAAAGAAACGGTAACAGACCACAATGGACCGAATTTCTGCAAAGGAAAGCTGATGGTTTATTAAGCGACAGATGCTGTGGGTTGGCGCGAATGAAAAATATATAATCGAGGTAATTTGTTCGAGCTTAACGCATACACCGTCTCTTCGCTCACGGTTTGTCATTGCCATGTTGCTGGCCTACTCGCCCGAGACATCTGACGCATTCGTCGCACCGCCCACGGTCACATTCCTACGATTTATGTGACGCGCTTGATTACATGGCTGTAGAGCTTCTATTCACCGAACCTTCGGAGTCCGTCCGAGTCGCGCTGTTTCATGTTGTGAACTAGGCTCCATACTACAGCGCAAATAGCGTCTTGGTATTCTGTTTTCTAGTTATCAGGGCTTGACATTTGTTTTTAGCCGTCATCACTACATTTACCTCGGGATCTGACGTGTCTATTTTGGCCAGTAAAGGTGATTGAGCATCAAGGTGGGTTCAGTATCATTCGTGTCAGTTTGGCGAAATACTTTGATGTGCGGAATCATGTCTGACCACAGATTACTCAGGATGTGCCTTAGACACTCGAGGTGAACGGTATTCATATACCGCACATTTCATTGTTGTAACGTTCAGGCTCCAATGTCGTACAACAGTGTGGACAGCTCCATGACTCTGTGGATAAGTAATTTTGTCTTCATCTTGGGATTGCGGTTCTCGACGTGTCTGTCAAGAGGCTGAAAGGTATTGCAAGTTTTGGCCACCATAGCTTGCAGTCCGAAAACAGATCCGTCCGTGGATTACTACCCGATCAGCGGGATTATGAGCAAGGTCTTTACTTGCGGATGTTGGGTGTAGGCTTAACACGTTCCGTTTTAGAAGGTTGGGTGAAAAGAACTGTTTAACGTTTGTTAGCATCCAACCCAAATTTTGTTGCAGCGGTCGCGAAGGCCGTGGTTCTTCGCTACGGTATTTTTATGTTGCGCGGCTGGTGCGCTGTTATCTGCAACCAGTGGTATATGTGTGACTGAGTTGTGTGACAGGCTTAAGGCTTCTAAACGTGGATGTACTCAGCGGATGACCCGGTTGCTGCGTCTGATCCACCAGAAGTAGTTTTATTACGCTGAAGACGTGTAGGAAGGAGTGCAAGAACTGTATAACGGTTTACCATCTTGCTTTTCATGTATCAGTCGGTTCACTTCTGTTGGCGTCCGACATTTGTCAGTTCCGGTCTATTGTCGTACCCTTGTGATGGATTTCGTCATCGTAAAGCACTCTTTGAGTCCATTCCATATTAACCTTGCCTTATTAAGTTGTGATTCGGTTAGATCGTAGCATTGTTCTGTTCGTCTTCTCGAAACAAACTTCGTATTTGTGCAAAGCGGATTTTTAACCTGTAAGCTCATTTTTCTGATAGCACACCTAAAAAGGTTTACCCTCGCGGTAAACTAAATCGAATGTATGGCTGGCTGTAGTCTGGTTTTACAATCTCAAACAGGAATCGTTGAAACAACCGAGGATTGAACCCGTAACAAGGCGACTAGTGATTGACGTTGTTATCACTTGGCTGTCTTAAGTTGATGGTTATGCAAGTATCTGCGTTATACCGGTAATTCTTGATAGAACTAGTATGCACTGCTTCTTCATTGCTGTTATGTCCCATGATCATATCTGTTCAAAGGCGGGTAACTTGGTTCCGGACGGGTGCAATTTATTCGCTATATGTCCAATATAACCATTATCTCGAACTGTATTTAGAAACACCCCACCACCATATCTATACTTCATCATACAGTGATAGATTTTATTTAATCATGGTAACTCTCTTTTTATGGCCATCTGATTGGAACCGGTTGAAACACTTGACACAAGGTCGCCTCCCTGTCTACACATCCTTTTGTTGCACAGTTGTGCTCTCTGTTTACTCTGCGAGCGTATTGACTATGCATGATAGCCCGCGCGGTCATTTGTTGTACAAACAGCTTAACTATACGCATGCATGTCCTGTGAATTTTTTGTCTTTGTGGGTTTTTTTTCTAGTGGACATTGGTCCTGGGGGACTTCAGTTCATCCAGTGCTAGCATGAAACAATTATATATTAACAACACTGATCGTCGTCTCTTTTTTTCTCTTTCCATACCAGTTTCCTCGGCCTCGTTGTTTGCCCATGTATTTTGCCGTGGATCTGTATTCAGCATCATCGACAAAAGATTCCTTTGAGCTTTCTTGGATTGTCAGCCAGCAGACGTTTATCGCAAGCATTTCCATCGGCTAGCCAGATCCTTCCCTTCCCCGTTTTTGACCTTTTTGTGAACGAAGATGACTTGTAAAATGCAAATATGGTGGCATTTCTTCCTTTCGTCCGGTTATTCGGGCTCCCGATTCTATTCTGTTTTCTTTGTGATGCATTGCAATTAGACGACGCACCACGTGTCTGACTATTAATATATAATTTATTCTTCTAATCTGACTGATACCTTCCCAAGATTGAAAGAGGTTACTCGTCAGCATGTTGACAAATTGGCAATTTATTGCGTTGTTTCTCCCTTTTTTACTTTTTCCTTTATGAACTCGGTTAGCTGCGATTAAGCCTGCAACCAGAAAGAGGGTGTGTTTGTGATTTCATTTCATTCTACTATTTATGATCCGTTTTTACTAGCTGTAAACTTGACTGTGTCTATAGCCGTCTGTGCTAGGCGGAATCGTCAAATTGATAAATGCGACCCATACTGCTCGTTCGTGCGACCGTATCGACAATGTAGAGTGGACGAATTTGCCATGGTTGATTTTGCATTAAATATCGATGGCGTTTTTTTGCCCAAATTGCATTTGACGACGCAGTTGGAGGCACCTTTTGGTTCGTTCTTTGCAGATAATTCGAAATTACAGTGTATATTCGTGTGTGTGCGTGTTTATGTCACTCTTTTACATCGATCCGGATCAACTTCTTGTCGAATTATCTTATGTGGTTTTCACATTTTGTGTCCGAGGTTGTCCATCGCCTGTAGTTGCTCGCACTCTTGTCTCTCTGTGGATTCATTTTTACTCAGAACCGTTTTGGAAACGCGTCCCATTGAATCCTGTGTTCCTTGTGTGTTTGTCTGGGGTGTTCATTTTGTAAAATTGTATTTAGTGCGAATGCTTATATTCTTGAAAACTACCTAAATACAACAAAACTCACATGAAGTTTCTTTTTTTCGTATCAGTGTTATCAAACTTACAAAACACTTTTTGTAAGTCTGAGTGTCCTTGCTCTTGAAACCGTTGTATTTGCGATTTGAGTTTTCCACCTTGTTGGAGGTTAACATTCTAGAGCATTTCTAGCTTCCAGCACGAACTACCGTACTTGTTCTACATGAACTTGACTTGGTCCGTTGTAGCCGAGGCTACAATAGTTAACGTTACCTTGCTGTACCGAAAGCCTTTGTTCTGGTGATCAGTGGGCAAAATGGCTTGACAGTTCTGAGAGTTTGGATCGAATGTTGACGAAGGAGAAGTGGACCATGGTCTCTGTGAGTTGTAGCCGGGCTGTTGATGTAAACCAAGTGCTTTTGATAAAGCATGCTCATCGTCCACGTTTGTTAAGGGACGGTAGATTATCGTCGTTAGCATATTGACAAACCCATCAAGGTTTTTCTCACTTGGTAATGACTGCTTTCGAGAGAGAGGGTTCACTGTTTGCAATGTACCGACGCTTTTTTTCGTTCAGTCAGCATAGTTGTTAGTTATTCAGTCGTCGTAATATAAGCAGCAATGAGATCATAACGGTTGTAGTCAATGTTGATCGTTCATACGAAGTGAGTGGGAAGTTTGGTGTCGATTATTCCTCAACTTTATTCTCTGAAATGTGCTGTAGGGCTCATTTTAGGATATGAACTCCCTGTCTGAAGAATAACCGTTATCGATGGATTGCAAAGGCGAATTGCCCTGTCCGTTCCTATTAAATTTGATGTTGTTCATTTGCTCCTCCAACTCTGTTTCTAGCACTCCAGTTAGTATGTATTATGTCAGTGCTCGCTGATATGACATGAGTTTTCGATGTATCCGGTTAAAATACCGTACGTTAAAAGTAAGATATTGCTGGTAAACCCTGTCTCATGGTCGACTTTTTCAGGTCTACGGCCCGACTTGTGTTACATTCATTCTGTTAAATATCCGTGTCTGACAAGTCGATCTGTTCAATATAAGAAACGGAGGTTGTTGAATTTTGATCTTTTTCGGAGTGAGTAACGGAAACTTAATTCACTTTGGCTTTGTGGTAGGCACGCATAGAAAGCTGGATCCTAAGCATATCTATTCTGTTTCACATCTTTTCTGGCAGCTTTCACAGTAGTGCTCATGTGCGCTCGTTTTGTGTTTACAGGTTTGACTTTCTGGTAGTCATCAAGGAGGGTACGGACTCGTTACGTTGTAATTTACATTAGTCGTTTTCATTGTCCAGTTGCTGTTGTGTCACTGGCGACTGTCGCGCCAGATGACTTATAAGAGTCACTTGTACGACTGTATGATGAGGATGACTATGTGCGTTGGATCATAGGTTGTGTTTGCTCTGCAGCGCTTCGCCACTCGTTCCGGGCGTAGACCCGTGTTCATACAGTAGGCGATACTTCCATATTTCACATAATCTCTCTTAATCCCAACGTGGTAAAAATTGCTTACATCTTCCGTCTTCATGCGAAGAATAACGTGCTTAACTGTTGGTTATTTGTTGGAATGTAGTTGAGAATGGTTAAGAATTCATAATTTCAGAACTTGTGAACAGTCGGCAATTTGATTTTTGGCCAAAGGGACTAGTTTTTCAG
Organism: Paragonimus skrjabini miyazakii; assembly: GCA_014338405.1. Classification (NCBI taxonomy): domain Eukaryota; kingdom Metazoa; phylum Platyhelminthes; class Trematoda; order Plagiorchiida; family Troglotrematidae; genus Paragonimus; species Paragonimus skrjabini miyazakii. The sequence goes on from JTDE01000751.1 coordinate 132,206, forward strand.
TAGTCGGATGTGAAATGTAAAAGCTAAGCGTTAATGCTACGCATCGTTCTTTTAATCGCAACTGTTACTTGGTGTAATATCCACGCCTCAAGACGACATGTGTATGAACGTGGAATTGTTCTAATGTTGATTATCAACTCTTGGTTTAACTTAATCGATGACTTAACCCTGCAGTCGATATGCATAGACGGATGAGTTCCTATACAGATTGTCCCTGGCGTTTCAGTTTTAATCCGATCTACACTGGTGGCCAAGGCAATAGAAGTGTTCTATCTCCTTTAATCGTTTGTTTCACGGACGTGTATCTGATATTTCCCTTGACCGAATGACAGTACCTCTGCGTTTAGTCCGCGTGCCTAGGCATCACGAAATGTCCATCTTTTGGGAATGGGCATGGTCAAGTGTGAAACTGTAAACAAAGGAATCTCCCTATCTGATACATGTGTTTGACAGCCCTATTCACGCTTTCTCCCGTGATGCCGACACTGACAGCTATATGGACCGTGTATATCCAGCTTTTCCAGTAAACATCACAGTCATGCACTTATACGACAACGTTGTGTGATTCACCATCTTGGATGGTCATCTGTCAGATTGACGCAGCTCTTCGCCCGTCGTAAAATCGTGAATGGTTTCAATACTGCCTGAATTGTGGAAATGGGAAGTCATTCTCGACGAGGATTCTTGTTTGGAAACCACGTTGAAGAGTTTTCAAGCTCTTGCTGGATTTTTCGAATCCGTAGTTTATTAAATTGGTTGACGCGGATGTCACTTATGTAATTTGGTACAACTTACATTGAACGGCTCTATTCTTTCGTACGTTTGTTAAATCCGGCATACATGTCTGACTTTTTCTGAATGTACTGGGGTTGGTGTCTACGTCCCGCCTGAGCATTCGATACATCGATCGGTGAGCATAACTTCCCGTCCACCGATTGATACTAGGGTGATTATTGGCTGACTACGTACGGCTTACTCATGCGATAAAACTTGGGGATGAATGAGCGCCAAAGCAGCATTCATTGGTGCCGACGGCAGGTTGAACGTTCTATTCTTGAATGGTCGCACCGAAAATATTTGGTAGACTCCAAGCCGATGTGCTGTTCGTAATGTAGGAATGTACATTGGTAGCAAGTTACAAATGTCATAGCGTTAAGATTGAATAAGAGTCGGTGTTTTGTACGCACCCACACACGCTATTTGGTTCAAAAATGACGAAATGTTTGTAAGAAGTATATTCTTTTTATTCACAAGGTTAGAAACATTATTCTCGTTAGTTTGCAAGGTTCACAACACGACGGGTACGGAGCAGACATATGTACACTATAGTCGGGTTCTCTCGAATTACTGCGTTTTTATGTACGCCCATTTGCTACTGGGCATCAATCATTTACGTGATATGTGGACTACTGTTGATTGGTCTAATTCCGGTTTCTGACAACACCGCGAATTAGATTTTTCGTTCACCAGACTCATCATGATTTCATGTAGCCCGGCATGCTGTTCGACGAGCATCAGGAGATTGGGCGATCCACTTGAATATGAAGGACAGGTAATTTAGTTATTTAGGTGTGGATACTCTTATGCGTACTCAGAACATCTGTAGTTAGATGGTTTATGTGTTGTGAAAATGCGAGAGTTCTCAAGGTGATCGCTACCAGCGGATATCTATTGAACTCCATACCACAAAATTACACGCTGCTTCTTGCATCAGCCTATATAATGCAAGGCATACTGAAAAGGGTATGATTTCAATGTTAGAGTATACAAACGCGTACACGGTATGAGCAATTACACAGACTGATGTGATCTTGCCTGAGTTCGGACAGGTTGACAGTATCCAGTTCACATGGTAGTAACTGCATTGAGACGTAGCAGTTGTGAACCATTTTTTAAGTAATGGCTCGATTTGTAGAAGCCCGACAAACGCTTACTCTTTATGATGTTTGTTCGGTTTGATTGGGTATTTCATTATGACTGCGACTTTTTCTAGGCTTTCAAGTCATCTCATAGGGATGACTGACTCGCCCAATCGCTTTACTTTAGTCACAGAGGAAATAGGAAGACGATTCTGTGTAACGGTCTTCACGGATACACATCTGGGACCAAAACTGACCCAGTCAGATCGATTCTGTCACCATGTCTAGAGTGCACCCTATGGCTGTTTTCTTCTGACTCATATACTTCGGTTTATGTTTTAGCAACCAAATTGTTGACCACTCCCGCGTGAACGTGACTAATTCGCATACGAGTAACCCTCACTGAAACACCTTTGTCTCCTTGAACACTTTTGAACTTAAGGAACAGAATATCGATGTGTAAAGGTTGGGATATTTTCGGTGATCAAAAACTTACTGGCAGATGGGAGGAATCTGAACAAGGTTTCGAACTTCACAGGAAATGTGATAGTTTTGTGTGTTGCTTTGAAGTCCGTCATCCAAAAATAATGCTTCACCGTGACCACCGTTGGCTATTGAGAACTACATAGTTTATTTTCTTTTCCTATCTGTATATGCTATACGTTGTTCCAGATATGAGCCACGTCGATTACTTAGGGTCTGGTCGCCCTGTTTGTCCCTTTAATAAATGTCAGCAAAGTATCAAATCTAAGTGAACAATGCGACATTGCCCATAGAACGATGAAGTAGGAAACCGAGTAATTTAGGCAGATGGTTTACGACTGACTTTGAGACCGGTACAGAAGATTCAAAGTTGGGCTGAAACGGTAGACTCGTTGGTCGTCCTGTTGTTTAAGGTAATGCGCGTTCCTTGCACACGTTGGAAAATGAGAGCCGTGATCTCATTATCGTGAAGCATAACCGTGATCAAGAAGATTACCATGGAGTTTCGAAATACTACTTCTCGCTGATCGTGGTCGAGACGGGAAATTTTATACCACAAGCTAACATGACTACATCGAGCGTGAACAGTACATGCCTTAAAAATGACCGCTAGACTACTCATCCCTCCATGGCTGGACGTCGACAATATCCGAAACCTAATGAACGCATGTGGGACTGTTTCACATGTCCACTCGACCAACCTAGACTGTCACACAGTTTGGTATGCTCAACGCAGTTTACATAGAGACAGGAAGTACCAGGCTGTGTTAACTGGTCGGTTGGAAGATAGAATGAAGTGTTTGCCACAAGTAATGACAATAAGAGATAGTGAATGTAATCTTTCATAGTAAATCTTTCATAGTAAATGCAATGATCGTTTTTGTTATGGTTTTCACTTCCATTATGGTATGAACCGTAAGAATATGAAAAATTTGGAACGTTGAATCCCCTTTATTCACTAAACAGACAGGAAACATTTATCAGTTTACTTTTGTCAGTGACTAACGTTAAACTGACGTATTGTATACAAAAAGGACATGGCAACAACAAATGAACGGTCCAACCAGTTAGTAACGATCGGGGAGTGTACTCCACTACGCGTTGATATGGGCATCTATCCATTCTGTTTGTGCGGAGATCATTTCATCTACAATTGGGTTGATGTGTTATGTGGAAGTTGGACTCATTGATCGAGTGTGCTTCATTGTTGAGGGGGGCTCTAGTGCTTGGCAGAAGGCTCACTCGGGTAATTGGATAGATGTAGTGCGATGCTGATGTCAATCTGGGACTCGTACCGTGTGTCAGATAGTCATCCTTAAATTGGATTTCCAGAAATATATGACGATGCCTGTTTCTAAATGGTTATCGGCTGCAATGTTGAGAAACGACCTGTTGACCGTAGCAAACTCGAAAAGTCCGGTTTCATATCCTGGCAACCTGTCATCCAGTCAAATCGTCCAAGATATTGTTACGTCGTCGTGACCCGAAACTGCTAGTGATTAGTGAAGCAATACCAATCGAACAATATCAAGCAATTTAGTGTACACAAAAGCCGTCGCAATCAATCTCCTTGTCAGGGGACCGACTGCACCTCGAGTGCCCGGAAGATTGAAACGATTTGGTTGGACCGTGCTTTTTGTGTATAGTCCGTTAGTTTTACGTCAGCCACTGACGAGAATAAATCGAACCGTTAACATCTGGCGACATGTGTTCTGTCTGTTTTAACCATAAGGATATCAACAAGCTGTGACGCAAGGTTTGATCTACGTTGCATTGAGAAACGTGTGTGCGACAGCGCAAACACTTCTCTTTTTGGGAAAAGTTAATGTTGATTTATCCATTTTTGTCTGACTGTTTGTGGCGCTCGTGGCATGGTACCGTGTCAGGC
>JTDE01000751.1:136535-153897 GCA_014338405.1 Paragonimus skrjabini miyazakii
ATAAAACAAACTATCAATGCTTATCAAAGGTCATCTAACCGATCAATACTGAGAGGCCAGTACTAGCATGTTGAGTGCATTGAGTCGCGAGCCTTGCACTTTTAGGTTGTGGTTAGCTTGACACAACTATCCTGTACCCTTCATAACAGATAGACCTTTTCCACCGCTATTGTTTTATTTTGTCTCTCACTGTGTTAATACGTTTCTAAATAGTCGCAAAAAAAGTCGAACGTCCTAGTCACTGGCACCAGTTCAGATTGTGCCCCTGTGGTCAACCTTAGATTACCAGATACTCGGAATTTGTGAAGATATCCCCTAGAATTTGTGGTGTACAGTTGATTTACGCTCAGTCGACTCTTATGTATTGCTGTCTATACTGATTGCTCTGAGGCAGTGTCCTTCGGCCACTGTGAGTTGTTCAACGAAAGCATTACCAAAGGCTCTGAGTAACCAGACTCGATTGCGTGACGACCAAATTCGAAGTAACAACCGTTTTTTGTTTGTTCGTCTTCGACCAATCCGAGTGGTTTGTCAATAGTTCTTTGCACTAGGTGCTGTATGCAAAAACAGAGTAAAAAATATATACCTACATGCAATAAGCGTGGATAATTAGTTTAGCGTTCAGATTAGGGAGATGAGCCATAGTTTTCTATTGTATATCGATGTGTTGTTTACAACCGACAGTCAGGTGGACTAACGGGTTCGCCATTTTAGACCGAAAGATACAAGATCAGTTGGCAACTTACACCTTTTTTTGTGGTTACTCTCTTCATCAAATCAAGACAATCAACTCATACTTAAATTTTTCTTTCGAGAAGATTGTACAAGACCTGTCACCGAGGCTACATAAACAATGATGCTATTGTTCAATGATGCAAAACCGTTGTGATTGTTATTTTCCGTTCCATTTGATTTCGTAGTTTCGTTACTTTTTTGCCGGGCCATTCGATTATTCGGTTTGCCCACGGTTACTGAAAAACTTCTCTTGATTCCATCCCATCCGTAACTTGAAGACTCACATTCAGTGATAACATGAACCGGGATTCAGCTTGAATGATAGGTCCCATCATTTGGGTTATTTATTGTAGTTGACAGGATAGTTACCGTTTCCTCTCCCGAGATGATCGGACAACCTACACCACACACCGAGTTGCATAATCACGATTTATCTAGTCCTGAAGTTGTCATTTAAGTATTTGAAAGTGGATTTCCGTCATGATGTATCTTATTCTTCTGCGACACACTCTCTTAGCTACATAAACTCTTAGGTTGAAAGCCATTTGATTTGAAGCCGGATGATGGACCCTATCCCATCCCTAACACCAGTCTTTCTTGAACCGTGCCTGTCAATAGTTTCATCGTTGACAGTATGTTTATCTAGATGAGACCCAATTGCGAATCACCAGGACCTCAGCAGGATTCGAACCAGCGACAAAAACAGCGTGCCCAAACGTAACAAATTTGCTGCCAGCTGAGCTACGAAGCCACGCCAGGACCTTGGAAATTTCTGCATGTTTTATTAGTTCCGTTACATTAGCTCATTTTGATAAGCATCCTGAAGAGAATTAGGTTGCCATGTACGAACTCCGCCTGAATGAATGCGATTGGGGAGGCTGATATTTTGAATTGAGTGCGATTCGTTCCTGTTGGCATTACGTTGATATCCCATGATTATTGTGATTGACATCGCCATGAGCAAGAAAGTAATTTTGAGAAAAAAATAACGCATCTTCCCTCTGTTTAATCATCACGCCCCTAGGCTGTCGGCGCTGTGTTGGCTTGAACGATTCCTTGTCAATTCACCTCTCACTGACCGTCAGCTACTCAGAAATGGTTCCCTCGTGTAGATCTGCGTTTATTATCTTGGTAGATTTGTGTCACCATTATCGGCTACGCTGGAGATCGGTCGATCTTCCGACTCTTGCATTGCTAACCGATTGTTTCTCCTGGTTTTTGTCGAAATACTAATTTTGTTAGGTGCTTAAAACACCTACCCCGTTGGTGTGGGACTTTTGTGAAACAGTTAGTCGATTTTGTTGTATCTCATTATTTTGCAATGTGTGAAGCAGAAAATATCTGACTCAACCCACTCCCCATAATCGGGTCTGTAAGACTTCCTCTAGATTCCGGTTGAATCATTCGTTTTCACACACCCGGTCGCATTATCTTCTGTCAATCCTTGCTTAGTTCTACATCTACACAAACCCAATCGAACCAGTAGTTTTTTCTTCAATCATTACCGATTGTTACTGTTTACTAACCTCATCAGGAGGTTTATTATTGTTATTAATTTGTGACACACGCTTAGTTAGTCATCTGTGTGATAGAAGGTACATATAAAGCTGAAATCCAACCTCTGGGGGTGCATAAAGCTTACTGTTAGCTGGAGTTCTCACATTTCTCCTACTCTCCTTGTGTGATGGCCAGTCAATGACGGTAGAGTCATACTAGACGTTTAATGTCTGCAGTACTACCATACCACCACAACAGTGATGTTGTCACCTAAACGTGTAACTAACACAACATGACTGCCGGTTGATCTGTTCATTGTTTACAGCATTACCAAGTCATAACTAGTTAAATACAAACTTGCCAGGATGTGCTGACTGGATTGTGTTTGTGCGCCTTCTCTTCAGTGTATATGCGTTAATCTCAGAATACTACCTCCCATCTTACGCATGAACTACAGTTTCTGACGCATCAATGGAAACGCCAGATGCGTGTGTGCTTCGTCCAGGTTGAGTAAAGTAGATCATGGAAGGTATGTTTGTGTTCCCCTCGCAACTTTTAGTGAGGTCTTCAAGAGCGGTGGTAATTTACTGTCTTCATTGTCTTATTGAACCGAAATTTGAACTGCATGACATAAACTTGGGGGATACACTCTGTCAGCAGCTTACCCAACCACGTCCAAAGAATAAAGTACTCACTGACCTTTTCTTGAAAAAGTGAGCTAAAAGAACGTGGACGTGAATATGCAAACTGGTGTGAAAAATCCGTGATTTTGCTCTAGAACTTAATGGTTCTTCATATGGCGACGAAAGATTGCACAGTTCCAAACTCAGATACGTTATTTCAAGCGACCACACCCCCGGTGCAAATGTCTCGGTTAATTCTGTAATAGGTACTGAATCATTGACATGATTGACTGCTACGCTGCAACGTTATAAAGCAGATAATCTACGTAACTGATGAGACTGTCCCATTTCTTTGCGCAGTGCGAAAGTGGATATCGTTTATTAAAACTCTAATTGCATATGGATGTCAAGTCAATTTATCGAATATTTAACCTTCTAGTAATTTCAAACGGTGTTACGCTGAGTTCTGTTGCATGCTTCGCGCAAAGAAGCAGCTGTCAATGGCTGCTGTAATCTTCTAGTCCTGTGCACAGTGACAAGACAAAATAGGTAAGTCAATCTCCTTGTCAATAGTACCGTCAGTCATAAGTTTCCGATTCTAGTCAGCAGCTTTTCTGCTGAAATCCGTTCACCTAATAGTACACCGCTGTTATAGCCGCTCGTTTATGACATAAACCACTCAAATTTACCACATACGTATGCAACCACATCGATTGTTTGAATTGGTCAATCCAGACCATTCAGTTTAATTAAGTTCTCTCGATGCGATACATTTTGGGAAAACGTCTCGGACTAAACTGAGTTCAACAACACTTGTTATCCATTGTTACCACTTTGGTTTGCTTTGTAAAAAAGCAGTTCTGTGGCAATGCCTCCAATCAGTTATGGGTATTTGGCATGGCAGATTGTTTGCATGTGCGCTGCTCAATGGGATCCATCCGCAAGCCGCTATTGGTGATTCTTTGCAGGCTTAAGTTTCGGTCACAATATTTTGTCTTCAAAATTTTCTTTCGCCGTACATTGTCTACTTCTTCATCCAACCAATTATAGTTTCAACACAACAGTTGGGTACGTAGTTTTGAATATTCCCTCACGGTTAATTTATCCAATGTCCCAAAGCCTTTCATGTACATCGGTATTCAAGATGAACCTGCTGAGTCATCGTTTCGACGGTCGGTTTGCTTCATTTCGGTTGGACAACGGAAGTGGCGATCTGTCAGTGCGTTTCCTGCAGGTAATCGGACATACTGCATTATCGAGGTGCTTAGAATTCCATCAACCACTTCTAAGCCATGAACTTCACGTTGTTTGAATATTGAATTGACTTCAATTGTTTGACTAACTACTTTGATAACTGTCCCACTAGACAACTTTGTGAAGCTTCTGTTGACAGTCTACGTCATAAGAATGGATACATGGTTATGGTTATTGGTCCTATTGATCTTATTGTATATCCTTTAAACGGACGGGTTATAACTTGCTTTGTTTGTTAGTATGGGTTTGTAATTAATCACTTTCAACGACAATTCTTCTTTTTTGGCACCCTTTTTAGCATTTACGATCATCAGTAACGTGGAAATATAATGATCATCGGCTTACTGCTGCTCACGAACTATTCGGCGCCCCACTGTCTTTGTTTACTTTTTAGTAACAAACTGATCGTCAGCAACTATAGTTTTCCACTCGAAATAGTCTGTGCCGCTGGTTGACTGATAAAATGACTATTCAGTCAGCTCTCATTGGTCGTCGTTGCGTCCGATTGACATGGAGGAAGGGCTGCATTTCACGTGATATATCATTCCTGATTCTAACACCGAATTGCCACACCTAGCTTCAATAGGCATTGAAACCGTCCCTAAACGGTGGCTGTCAAAAGTACGTCACCAAAGGTATTATGTGGTAGGAATGACTATCTTTAATGGGAGGAGGAAGTAGCGCCGATGAACATCATGCTGCACTGAGGTATATTTTTGGAAAACAGTGTACATTATAATTTACACATAATCGAAATCAATAACAACCTTTTCAGGTTTCGTTTGTTTTAAAGTTCTCGGTTTCAGTGTGTCACTCTGAAGGTTCTAAGTTGTTAATGAATGGGAGAGTGGAGCGAAAACCCTACGCAGAACGACCCTTTTTGGAGATTGGGATTGCCTGGTGGAAACTTACTCTCAGATAACAAACAGTAGTTCTATTAGGATGTGATCGAGTTAAGGCTGGTGACTTTGCTTCTTATGCAGTCACACATGGGCTGTTGGACGGTATTTTTGTATATTACTCATCAGTTCTTGTCAGTAGTATCAAAAATAATTATTGACCAACTTAAATTACTGTCTTCAGCGTTCAGTCTATAAGACGCATACGGCAACAGTCAGAATTGAATGACCGTTTGAATCGGAACGTTCCCACGTGTGAGGTAATATTACAAAACCGGCGATCGGTGCTGAGGAGATAACCGTGCGAATATCGTTTACGATTGTGACTATAGTTCTGAAATCTCAGGCTTATTTTCGACAATCACCAGATCTCTGGTCTACTTTCTTTTCCGGACATAACGGTGTGGCACCTGTTACTTAGCTGTTTGAACATCGTGATATTTTATCTCACACATGAGCGATTATTACGAAAACCCTACAGAATTGGAGTGACTCAGTGCCTTTTACTCTGGAACTCATCGTTTACCGTGTTTCTGAGCCGGACTGCTATTTGAAATACGACCCCGTCGACTCATCTATTTCGAACACTAGTTGTCTGATTTTTTCTGTAGTGATGCCACTGTATTTGACAACAAACAATAAAACTTGACAGAGCCACCAACCTTCCGATGGCACCTCGTTGTTATTGGGTTTCTGCAAGCCGTATTGTCATACCCCTAATTTAGCATAGCAATGCAGTTAGTTATCACTGCATTACACATCCGTTACAATATGCACTCTGTTGTAACCGAACTTTACTTGGTTTCCTGTACTTCAGTTAGTAAATTCAAACCTACCATTATCTTCATAAAGGTGTTGTTCACGTTGCCTTCTGCTTTGACCAGCATAGAAATGATCAAGGCTTAGACCATATTCTGCCTACCTTCCGTTGTTGAGAATAAAGTCGTAGCCTGTATATTTGCGACTAAACGTGTAAGTTATAACGCCTCCTTCTGACTTAGTTTCGGAAAACCGCATGTTACTGTGAACTGGCTGAATTATTTAACGCCTTTTTCGGTGATACGTTTCGTTCCCCCCTACTGTTGGGAATACTCCCATTCTTTCTTATCACTTATCACTCAGTCTTTGCAGGTTCACTAGGCAACATCCCACGAAGCTGATAGCTTTTCTGAAGCTGGTGCGCGAAATTCTACCACCAGTTCACTTGTTTCTTTGGTGCTGTATGTTTACATTCAGTTGTAATTTTTTTTATACATAGAAAACTCATTTCTTCATACTTAACCTGGGACTTGCCGTTCTCATAAGCGTTGCGTTGCAGTGGAGTATCACTGATGTGAACGATTATGGTGGTACTTGGACTACAATCACCTTGAGACCCCCAACCAATGTCACAGTTGGTTCATTCGCATCTGGATCAAATAAGTTAAGTAGCTGTAATCGGATGTTAGCAAAATGTCAATCAAGTGATTATGTAACCATATGTGTCTGGTACGATGGGGGCGAATCCGCTGTCTTTACTTGAAGCCGCGGCGTAATAATTTAGAAATGCGTTTTTATTTAGGTCCACTGTTGTATGCGTTGTTAGCAGTTACCAGTTTGTCCATGCAACTGGTAATGCACGAATAAGCGCACCTTTTACTTTCATGAACTACTGCATTATGGCACTGAACACAATCAACTTATAGCCTACGAAGTTTTATATGTATATTATTTTTAAGAAAGACCAAAGGCCTGTGGCTATAAGAAGAAGGTGCAAAGGTCTCTTCGATGTTATCTTACTTTCCACCAGCATGCTGAAGAACTTTGCGATAAAACGTCTCCAGCTGCTGGTGTACAAGGGTAAGGGTCTCCTCAACGGAGTAGATTTCTCTCACCGAAAGACTTGATACTGCTGGTAAAACATCGCATAAAGCCGTACCTGCAATTTGATGGTCATGTCCATTAGCAAAAAATGGCACACCAATTGATTCAACAGCATTGAAACTGCACGTAAATGTTGTATTGGAACACTGACTCCCTAGCTTTTTGAATATTCAAGCTCAGGGTGTCGCTTCGATACACGGCCGACACAATTGTCATGCTACTTGTGGCTCAGATTCACCTCCTTCTGGTCGTGAGAATCGGACAACCGCTGCAGCAGCATACGTCTGTGGCAACATTTGAACGAGCGAATTATCTTGGGGTTGAGTAACCATAGCCATGTTGTGGTGTTTGGTGGGAGGACTTCAATAGAATAGTTGCTTACTACCACCGACCTCTTGTGGCTGATGGTAGTATTTGTGTGTTTGTACTCCTGTAGCCAGTCTTGGAAGCTCGCATCAAATAACTACGGTCAAATCGATGGTGACGCAGGTAGTGTGAACATGAGCGCACAGCTACATGTGTGACTGTTGATTAAAGAACTGCTTTCGCCGGTAACGATACAACAGGGGGTGTGTGGACAAACAGACCACTTTCGGTCAAAATGGAGGCAAGTAAACTAGGAAGAACTGTACATGGATGCACATCTTTATACCTTCGACACTAATCATTGGTCATTTTTCATGAAGTCATTCACGCAACCGTCAAGTCCGTAGAAGGGAAAAATATATTTATCACCTCACCTCAGTCAACCGCATTGATTATCAGGTTAAACGATGTATCCCATGGTCCATATCAGCCGTTGCTGTTTTTGTTCTTTACGCAGCCGCGGAATCATGAGTATGTTTATGCATTTCAATTTTTTTTCTGTTTTCAAAAATTACTTGTTTTATATCCGCAGGGATAATTTCATTATCGTGTGCATCGCACTATTTCAGAAATTTGTTTGGCTGGGTTGCTCTTCTCAGTCTTTTGTCATTTCTTGCTGACTGAGCGCGTTGGCGTCCATTTCGTTTAAAATGTTAGTTATTGCTAATAATTGCCACCATCGCTCTTGAAGATTTTAGTTCTCTCGTTTTCAGCTCAGAGCATTCCTGCTGATTGTCAGTCTATTCTAGGCCTAATGATGTCAAATTCAGTTCTATCTCATTTTAAATTCCGTTCACTGTTCTCGTCGCTAAAATTCAAACCCGAAGGTAGTACTCGGCTATCCAATGGGATCAGTGCTATTAACAATTACGCCCCTTGTAAGTATATCGAAACGATATTCATCCATCTAAAATTATTTTCCCCTCGGTTACGATGGGAGATAACAGTTTTTGGAAATAAAATGTTTTTTTTCATGGATGGAGCATCCCAATCCTACGTAATTTATTTCATGTGGGATGATTGAGACATCACTCCGTTTGGTCTGCGCCATCTTGAGACATCTGTGAAAACACCAAAAGCGTGTTTGATTTTAACAGCTTGTAGCATCTGCGGGGTCGAAAAACTTCCTGGTTGTCACTGAAAGAAAGGGTTACAGTGGTTCTGTGCGATACTTCCTAGTCGGTGATTTGGAGGCAGTACTTGTTCCTGATAAAGACCAATAAGTTTGCTGCACATTATAGTCGGTGTCCGACAGTTATCACATATCAAGCAGGATGGCTGCTCGTCTGCACTTATTTGGGAGAACTTCTGCAACACGGGCAATTGGTCAGCTAATAGAACTAAACCTACAATGACTGGGTAACGTACTGTTAATATCACCTAACTTTTTGTCGCAGCGAGCATTATATACCTCAGCCATAAAGTAAACGGTCAAGCAATTACTTGGTTACGTAGTGTGCGTACCTTGACAATTCTGTTCAGTAAAAATATCCAGAACATGGCTCTGGTGATCACGTAACTGACTTATTAGAAACGTTATTCGAGATGGTACTGTGCCACGGTTATGTTGCCTTCATTCACTCCAATTCGAGCCCTGACATTTATTCTTTTTGTTTCATTTCTTTACTTCTCTTTCATTCCGATGCTTTGTCTCCTAAGGTATTTTTCATCTCTGTTTCCGTCTACGGTGATCCGAGCTGGAGTAAAGTTATACCCTTGGAAAATGTGGCAAAGGTGGTAATGAGAAATAAAATATGCAACAATTATCAGTACTTAAATAAACAAAAATTATTACAACGCAGATACAGAACAAAATTGTGTTTACACATAATTGTCTTCCTTGATTTGTTGACTGTCCGGTGATCGGAGTACTGTGGACAATGATCCGAAACACAAATTAAAGTATAATTTATGAGTAAAAGTTTGTCTTCAATCCGTGTGCTAGGAATTGGTCAAACTCATGGCTGCTAGAAATGATAGGAAAGAAAGTATATTCCTCTGTTAACCCATAATTCAGATTTTGTTTACGGAACGCATAAATTTGACACGGTACATTTCTGCCCAGTAAGTGAAAACCCTAACTATTCACATTTTGGCTCATGGTACTAACGATTCAATATGTTCTTAGCTGAACGGCACTGATAAATACAACAAGAGAATAACAGTGAATATGCCTTATTAGCACCAATGCACATGCAATTTGCGTCCTATCTTTAAATTATACCACGGGTTCAAATTTCATCGTGTTCGTTTTAATGGAATTGTCCTATGACATCAGATACTAAGGAAATCATAAACATCTACAATGAGAACCTCTCCATATTTGCTAAGTTAGACGGCGCAAATCGGTTTGAACCATGTGACCACAATGCAATAACCACGTGGCCTAATCGACCACATAAGTCAAAACTGTAACTAAGACAAACAAAATAGCCACTGCCGATGCCTAAATCATTATTCACGTCCTCGGAATGCCTAGCCCTATTGGCCGTGTTTAGTGACGCATGTAAGGAAGTGGAATTATTGTCCAACATTGGAAAGCAAAATTTCCCTTCGAGTAGTACATCTACTTCAACCGGACGCTGCACACAAGCGAACCCGGACACCTTGTTAGCTGAACTGAACAAAATCTTTTTCCAAACGTTGCTACGTTACGAAAAAGCAAGAAGCGAGGATTATTTAGAACTCCCAGATGGCACGTTTCGCAAGCTAAACGATGAGGAAAGCACCAGGGTTAAGTATTTAGAAATCGTCTCTAGAATTTCGGCAACACTGAAGAACTTGCTTTGTGAACTAGATGAATCAGGTACGTTTGAATGTCTGGAGCGATACTGTCAACAGGAGCAATCCGAATTGGATAAACTTGCCACATTTGTGGGCTCTGCGTCTGCAAAGGAACGTGATCTGGTCAAGTTACAAAACGATGTACAGGAATTAGAAAAAGCCACCAAAGAAGAATCAGTAGCCTTCTTCAGTACTTTGGAAAAGTTGAAACACGAATTCCAAGAGTTGCGAGAAATGGCCAAAATGACTATTCAATACAAAACCAAAGAGTATGCAGCCAAGCTTCTTGATTATCAGAATATGCAAAATCAACGATTGAGCATCTTGAGTGATGAAGTAGAACGCGTGAAGGCTGTACTATCTCAGACCACACGCATCGCTGAAGAGACTAATTCGTGGTTGTGTGCAGATATCTCGACTAAAGTCAACTTATTGGATCTGGTTCCTAAAACTGATCATCCTGATGCTCTTGCTAAACGTTTGGCTAGTATGAAAAAGCAACTAGAGGAGCGGCAGGCGCTTCATGCACAGTTGAAGGAACAATACGAAACATGTGATGCTATCGTGTTAGCTGACGATCGGGAGAAGGAAGCAATACGTTTAAGGGAAGAGTACGCAAAGAGGATGCTACTATCTGTTATTCAACTCCAATCTTGGTGGCGTACCATGATGGCTGTCCGTGGAATACGGAAACGAAGAAGACGTAAAGGAAGGAAAGGCGGCAAAGGAAAACCCGCTGCTACCCCACAGCCCTCCTGAACTAGTATCTCAGGAGGATATTTTTCAGGCAACGTATAACATAATAAAGTTATTATTTTAGGGCTATTATTGAACTTTTACTAACAACACAGGGAATGAAGAACCATTTTTCACGATAGACGATCATGGCAGCGTATCATATATGCTTTGGTGGTTGGTTACAATTTTATTCTATCTTCGAAACGAAAAGAAACCGATACTTCTGACGAACTTCGGATCTCTTAATAAACCCAGGTTTCGTGTTCCTGTCTGACTGGAACAATAAAACTTTGTTCACTATAAAATAATTTCTACATAATAACAACTAGGTTCTTGCGGAACCCTACCCATTATAGGCATGATGACACGAACAAACTTTGGACAAATGCAGTTTTTATGACAGAGGGGTTTACATAAGGAAAGACTGTATGCTTGCTAAGGAAAATATCTAATCGCAAATTTGTCAGTTTTTTTTAATTTGTGGGTGACTAGCCATATACTACATGAACACAAATAGTCAGTTCAAAACGCAGTCGCTGAATAGCTCACTATAAGTAATCTCGACGTTGGCGGAACAGGTGCGCCGAGAAGACGAGACGTGCG
Source organism: Paragonimus skrjabini miyazakii (assembly GCA_014338405.1). Classification (NCBI taxonomy): domain Eukaryota; kingdom Metazoa; phylum Platyhelminthes; class Trematoda; order Plagiorchiida; family Troglotrematidae; genus Paragonimus; species Paragonimus skrjabini miyazakii. The sequence goes on from JTDE01000751.1 coordinate 147,898, forward strand.
CACCAAAAGTGTATTGTAAGGTCGAATCGATTAAAACAAGTAGCGTCCATTTTGTGCAAAGACAATTGATGTAGGCTGTATATAAAAATAAAGCAAAATATGAAAATATGCAATGCTCTATAGAGGTGTGTATCGCGTGCTTATTGTAATCCTCACATTACGTTCCTGAATTCACTTCATTCGCTTGCTCTAACTTCACATATGTTACATTTAATACAAAATAGTCGAGCAGCCTACAGACACGAGAAAGGTCTATCCGTGGTCTTTGAAGTTACCTTGAATTCGGTAAGAAAATCAAGGTAAGCCTAATGTAGCTGTTAGGTTCTTTTGGTCACACAACTGAGACTTGTGACGAGTTAGCATTCCCTCGGTTGCAAATCGTGATCGTTTAGAATGATCTTATTTCAGTAAGTCATAGCTCAGGTTATTGCGATCGATGAGGCGATACTTCGGTTGAATGGCACAGAGTTAATGTCTTACTTGCTCATTGCTAGACAACCATTTTAGCGAATGCTTTATGATACGCTCCTCCGATCATTCTTGGTTCTCCTAATGCATATCTTCGTAGCTTCTGGCGACTAACTAGATATAATGACTTATCGACAGAACAGAAACGGACCTCTTGACTACTGGCAAGAGCGTGTTTCTTGTGCGAACAATGAAGTATAGCTGAGCAATGTTTTAGGTTCTATGTAATCCCAATGCAAGACGGCAGTTTGACTTCAACGTTAGGATTGGATTGACTTTGTAGCTACTAACATGTCCGTTTCATTTTTGATAGAATTTAACTACAGTACTCCAACTATGATTACCTTCTGGAAAGCAAAGGCGACCATTTTTTTCGGAAGTGATCCTTATTTGAAGACAACCAAGTAGTTCACTGTATTACAAATAAATAACGCGGGATTGCGCATTAATATTTCTGTTTGGTTAACCTCAACCATATTAGTTTTTTGTCACTTATTACATATTCTGAAAGGATGTTTCTATAAATATGCAGCGCAAATTGACCTACCGGTGGAATTTATGTGAACACCCTGTTGATGTTTAAAATTATTTTTAGGAGACTGGTCCCCTTCACATCGGGTCCCTCCGAAATTTTCTTGCATTTCACATTCGCCGCTAGTTGATATGTGATAAGACACATTTTAAAGTGAAACTAATCCCCTAGCACTGATTACCGTTCGAATAACTTACACGCGGAGAAACTATGTTCACCGTTTTCATTATAGTTAACTAGTGTTAAAGAGTGTGACGCACCTGGATCACACTTTCCAAAATGTGTCGTGAAATTGACGTTCAGTACACTCAATCACGGAATTGTATGATGAACGCCGGTTGCCAGCTATCAGACCGTAAACGACAACACGTCACGGCCATGTGTCCGTTGACTGTAGTGACAAGACTACAACCAATCAGTCGTGTCCCTCTTACCTCACTGCCATTGATCTGACAACTGCCGAACAGACGAGCCCTCCACCCATCATATATCAAGAAAGCGCGGGGTATTTGGAAACCGTCTGTCTCACATCCGCTATTCATTTGCTTTACGTATTGCCACTTATGGAAGTTAGAAGAGACTACATTACGAACAACTTGGACTTCAGCTGGATTCCAACCAGCGACAGAAACAACGCGGCAAATGCTCCACCAGTTGAGCTGAGAAGCCACGCCGAAAGATCTGAAATTTTACATATGGATCTAGTAACCCACCTAACTGTTAGAGCGCCCACCCTGTAACCGTCCCAGGGCGCCTCCGTCGTGAGAAAGAAGAAAAAACCACTCGACTCAGTCCGAATTAGCGGAACTGTTAAAATCGGTTGAGACTTTTTATACCGTTATGCACATGTGTGGTCCTAACTCTTTCTCATGATGTGGTGGGAATGTGTGTTCATGATGTGCCCTATAAATACCTTGTACTTATCGCCCTAGCCGCACACGTTTTGTAGCGGAACAAAGCTTCTTATTTTGAACGCGTCTTTTGGCTTGTCTTGGGAGCGAATACGGGACAGTCGCGATACTATTCGGGACCGAGATTTTCGTGTGAATTATTACCGGGACGAGAATCCGATTTTACCGAGCGCACCACTATACCGAGACCAAACCAGCGTATCGTTCAGAAGAGTCTACAACACTAACCAACTGTGTCATACGCAATCCACCAAAGGATCCAACCGATTGACTGTCCAAGGAGGATTTCTCGATCAGTTCACGCCGGAATCCATCGGTGCCACCGATCAGCATTGACATTATAGTACTGATAAGTAGTGGGTGCGTGTCTAAATGCAAGTTTGAAATTTCTGAGCTCCCGTGGTGTTTTCGTGGCTCAGCTGGTAGAGTATTTGTCGCGTTTAGGTATGTTGTTTCTGTCGCTGGTTCGAATCCAGCCGAGTGCTAGACTTTTCGCACTTAGGTCTCTTCTGTATTATCACATCTCTCAAACTACTTATCACTAATACTCATAAAAGTGTTCGCAGTCTGAAATACACTGAATTAACTGTATACATAGCCCCGGATCTTCTGTTTCTACCGCGGGCAGGTTTACTATCTGGTAATGGTCTCACGGGTTCGATTACCACAGTTTGATCAGACAAATTTCGCCTGAAATATTTGTCTGAGATATTGGTGTTGATATCAATCAATAAATAGGTACTTTTCTACAGGCTTCTTTAGTACCAAACTCTGCAAGCTTCATGCACAGAATGTGTCTGGGAGAATATTATTTCTTTCTTGCCTTGAACGCCAGTATATCATTCCAACTTCCGAATTTTGCTATTCAGGTATTGTACCTGCTAGTAATAGTATTAGCTTGATGTTACTAAAGCACAGATATCCAGCGGTAACACCATTTCCCGTACATCCATCACTGTTTTGTCTTTGGGGATCATTGAAGCATCCGTGGAACCTTTCGTGCGTCATACCTGCCTTGAAGTTCGTTAAATATTTTGCACTGCGCAATGTATCATGGTTACCTTTCAAAAATTGAGGGTGTACACATTTTCAAATCAATACATACTACATTTTCCCGTATGTAACACAGTAGTACGGCTGTGCTATCAACCTTTCGTCTTTGTTCATTTCGTTCGGCAATGTACAGTAGGGCAAAAGTTTTTTTCACCATTTAAACTAGTTGCTAGTGAACTCTTTGCCGTCTGGTGTTGAAGCGGGTCCACCAATTCATCAACATCATTCGAACCAATAGAGGACACATCTGATATCAAAATGAGGCAATATCGCATGGTTTTTGGGCATCGAACAACTAGCCGTCACTGCAAACAGTTATCCCAACACTGAGCTCCCAAGGAAGTTCAGTTGACTCTACCTTGAGTAGACAGGTTGATTCTTTGAAGTGAATTTCAGGAGCCGGTTATAAACGTCTTCATTTACTACAACGACTGCTTTTGTTGTGAGTAGACCTCCGGTGCAACTTTGCCCTTCAGGTCTACAAATGTGTTTCAAGTTTAGTCACGGTACCACTCAAGCAATAAAACTTCAATGTCAAAGTCTGAATTCGCGTACTTCTGAACCGTATGTGTACGGAAAGATGCTATAGAGACCAGCGCGGTTACATACATGCGATTCACACTTATTGTAAAATGTGTTCGGTTTGGCTTGGTCGTCGACACATCCAATAATGGAATACTTTATGTAAGCTCCTCTGAGTGGCTTTGAGTGACTGAACTGCTTTCAGCACCCTACCTCTCTTATTCTGAACAGTGAAAAAACCAAGCATAACTGACCTTACATTTCGTTCGATTATTGATATTATCCCCAGGGTTGCGGATGAATCAATACCATATTAATAGGGATCAAAAGTTTACAACCGGTAGTAGGGTTGGTTCAAATCGTATCCTGTCAGATCATGTCAGAAAAAAAAATGTTGTTTGTCCAAAAAAAACTGAATGTCAGCGAAGCACACCATCGGCTTTATCGATACCAGTAAAATTCGAGTAGTGGCTACCTTGAGGCTGAAGGAAGAAATATCAAACTGATGTAGTGCAGGTTTTCAAAGAGAAAAACGATTCTACAGCCATGCAAACATACATGCTGTGATTGGATCAATAGTGTTTACTACTCGTTTTTGAGGAGAAGCTGCAAAAATGTACCCGTATTTAGTCCAGTAGTTCATGAAGGAACCTAAATGATTACTGACCTGTTTGACATTACAATTTCACAGCACGCTCTGGACTACTTTACGGGTTACAACAAGGAGATCAAATGGGCTCTCGCATCTTGGCTATGCAACCAGATGAATTACACATTATATCGACCGAGAATTGGTTTAGAGGTATTGGGGGAAATTCCGAAGAATATTTATCTGGGAATCAGTTCAACTGCAAACTGACTGGATTATTTTGTTATGGTTACAAAACGGCCGTTACCTAAGATTACGTCGATTCATTGAGTCCAGGTATTTGAAAGATGTGTCAATAATCCTGCTGGTCTTTGGTGAACAGGAAGATTTCTGAGTTTTTTTTGTCTTCAGTAGAGAAGTTCCAGGTTTCAGGTTGAGCATACATTCATTCGAAAAGCGTGAATAGGCAGAGGGTGGTTTTCTCCCCTTAGCAGCATCGACATGTTAGAACGATTTCCACGAATAAAGAGCCACTTGTACTGTCGCTAAACAACTGTACGGCTTGTTTGACTGTTTGACTCAGCAGTGTTAACCTAGCCTTTTATCTGCCAAACACAATCTCGCCTGCAACCACGAGGTGAATACAAATTTAGACCAAGAAATTGAAATATAGGAAGTGTTTCCTTGTCATGTTTCGAAAATGATGGATTGTTCTGCAATGGTGAATGAAATGTACGAGGTTTTCTTTTGAACCATGTGTTGTTATATCTGGGTTCATTTATTTGACACAATCTGTTAAGTAGTTCAGTTTTTGATGCCGGAGTTGCGTCAATATTTCGGTGGCGGTTCATGAAGTGCACTTTCCCCGTATTGGTTAGAGTCTAACTGTGTGAAAGATTAACCGATTCGGGGAGATCTGAAGATAACATGACCTCATGGTTTCTGCCAACTGGGTACATATCCCTATGAAAGGTTTACCTATTTGTTTATTTCTCACCGCCTGAGTGTTTACATTTATTGCTCTTAAGACGCCGAATGAGACCGAGCAATTGCAACCAGCCCTAAAGAGAATCTGTCAGTTGCGATGAGACCTCACTTTGGCAACCGGTTGGGTAATTTGTCTTATAAGGGAATACGGACGTGCGACTAAAGCTTACGTATCCCCGGTCTCATTTGGCGACGTGCTCAAATGGAACAGACCTTTAATTAGGGTTTATTCCCTTTGAGCAATTGTACGCTACTCAAATAGCACACACTCGTTGACTGCAATTCAAACGAATAAAAGTGATAATGAACTTTAAGACACTCGCAGTTCTTCTGATGAAATACCACGTAAAAATAATCCTGTATGATTGATGGCTTTCCCCCACAGCGTCCACCCACAGAGGGCTACTGCTTTTCGTGTTTCCCAAAGGGAGAGCATTGTGAGCTACTTGTGATGATGATGCCATTAAAGCGCTCCCACTGGAAGATCGTTTGGAGGGTAAGATTCGATATTGCGGTAGTGCTTGCTTTTCGTAGTGACATTATCACGAATCCACAACGTACCTTACTGGCGTTGCGGAACATGGTTAGATTTATTCCTATCACGCCATTCGTACCGGCCCTTAACACACAAAACTTAACATAGGTAAAATTTCCCACCCAGATTACGACAGCGTTGGCGAGTGAAGTCAACGTTAGTAGATGGATAAAAGAAGAATGAAAATCGCTGTGATATATTGTTCCGTGACACCCACCCGTAAACCGACAATCCACGATCGGTTTCGTCCCTGTTTGGACTCGAGAGATTGAACCAACAACTCTTAGCGTCTCTAACCAAAGTTCCTATCCGCTTGGTTTCCAGTTCTATGGACATCGCTTGTGATGTGGGAATATGGTGTGTTAGTTTCCGCTGTGCAATAAAACTGTCCGGCGAGGATCCC
>JTDE01000751.1:163208-173270 GCA_014338405.1 Paragonimus skrjabini miyazakii
ATGCAAATCCAGTCCAACAACAATTTGGGAAATGCGCATCTTGTGGACGCAATCGTCCCCGGTATTCATGTCCACTAAGACAGGCGAAGTGCTTCAGCTGTGGCAACGTGGGTCATATTCAACCGGTATATAAGCCTAGACGTTCATGTCACTTACCGACAAATTCTAATTCAAATGTTCAACCATCAACTGATAACATTTCTACTCTTTCTTTATCTATTTTGCCCCAAAACACTTCACATGTTTTTAGAACGTTAGTCTCTGATTCTTGCGGAAGTCACAATTTTATTATCGACACCGGTAATGTTGGATCAATAATTTCACATTTAGACCTAGTTTTATTTTATCCTGATGCAGTTCTGCAACCCACACGAGTTAACATTCGTGGTATCACTGGTCATTCATTGCCTCCTGTAGGCTGCTGCACCGTATCGATGAAGTTGCCCGATGCTAGCCCCATTGACTGTCAATTTTTAGATTTAAGCTAATGTCCTTCGATTCGGGGAGTCAAAGTTTCACGACTGCTACTTTCTGACATCTCGCTGCTGACATCAGTGAACGACGTTGACATTCGATAGTTGACACTGGACTGTTCTGAAGCCACACTGGGAATACGAATACCAAAGTGAAAACTTGAAGCTTCGGGGGATCAAGTCTTTCCTAAAAGACAAATCATCCCATTCGGTTTGCAAGACACTGTGCACAAAGAATTGCAATCCATGTGTGATAAAGGAGTGATAACGTTTGTTGGCTCGTCAAAGTGGGCGACTCCAATAGTGACACCAGTAAGAGCTGATGGAATTACACCGAGAATTTTTGATGACTACAGGTTGACGTTGAATACATGTCTACTACAACGCACCTACAAAACAAAAGAACCAGAGGACATACTGTATCGTTTGTCAGGTTCCAAGATATTTTAAAATATTGATTTAAAGGATGCTTACCTACAAATACCACTTGATGAAGTATCTGGTAATTTGACTGTGATAACTACACGATTCAGACTGTATCGACACAATTTTCTACCACTTGGTTTAAACTTTTCGTCAGCTGTATTTCATGATGTCAAGAAGGCAATTACTAGAGAATTAGGTGGTATCGAAACCTATCAAGATGACGTTATTGTTGATGCTCCCGATAAACCCACCCATTATTATTGCCTTCTTTCGCTGTTGAAACGATTTTCTGTCTTCAACGCAGCTATTAGCCCAAAGAAGTTTAATTTTGCATTTTTTTCTTTCTCATGGCTCGGTTACATTGTTGATTGCAATGGTTTCAAGCCAGATTCACAACGCTTAGCCCCATTAATGAATGCGCCATCACCCACTAACCTTCATGAATTCCGCTCTATTCTGAGTGCACTCCAATACTACTCCCGTTTTAGTCCGAATTTCGCTCAATGTACCACTTCTTTGTTCTACATGTTATCCGTCAGCAGTTTTCCTTGGTCCATTAATCACGAAAATCACCTCGTACTTTGCATCACCATCTTCAAACTACTGCTGTTTAAAACCGTTTTCTGCCAAAGATCATTCGACTGCAATTACAGACGCCTCGTTCACTGGAATAGGCGCGGTTCTTGAACAATTTGATTGAACTGTTATATGCATCTCACGTCGTTTGTCTAAAGCCGAACGCGGGTATTCTCAGACCCAACTTGAAGCCCTTGGGGTATACTGGACTGTTAAAAGACTTCATAAATACGTTTTTGGACTCTCATTCACTATTGCAACAGACCATGAAGCCTCAAAATTTCTGTATCATCCCAGTAAATCACTGGCAAAGTCATCTGCTGCTATGATGCAACGCTGGAGCGTTGCCCTCAGTTCTCACAATTACACAATCATTCATCGTAGTGCAAAAGCTATTCCCCGTGTTGATTACCTAACCAGATTTCTATCACCTGACTCAAACTCTGACAGTGCCGACTGTTTATTAGTTCAATCACTGCCAATAAAAAGAGGTGCACTTTTGTGCGATACTCGTATATTCTTTGGTCTTATTATTTCTGCCTTAAGACGTGGCTGGACACCGCATGAGCGGCGTAGATTTCCCGCATTTTATTGTCGCCGTAAAAACTTGTCCATTACTCCAGACAGATTACTGTGTTTTGATGACCGTGTTGTAATTCCACCTGAGATCTGATGTCCCTGCGGGCTTGCATTCCGGACATATGGGAGTTGACAAGATGAAGTCGCTTGCACACTTATCTCGCTGGTGGCCGGAATTAGAATAAGATATTATACATACTGCCAAGAATTGTACCAAATGTGTGCACGAGATTCATGCGAAACAAACACGATGGCTTCCGTGGCCTGTTTCGTTTGAAACATTTCAGAGAATTCATGCTGATTACTGTGGTTCTTTTCTGGGGGAATACTATGCTCTAGTGATTATTGATGCCCACTATAGATGGCCTGGGGTTTTTCTCACTTCATCACCGAGTGCAGACTTTACACAACATGCGTTGAGAAAACTATTCTGTCACGAGGGTGTAACTGCAGCTTTGGTCACCGACAATGATACTCACTTCACTACCAAGTCTTTAGAGGAATGGATTAAGGGACTTGGGTGTCGGCATTTGTTTACTGCTCCACGACATCCACAATCCAATGGACTCGCAAAAAATTTTGTACGCACACTGAATTCTGTCACTGCTTCTCTAATACCAAACTCATTTGTGGAACCTGATTGAGGAATCGATAATTTTCTCATGCATTACAGAAATGCATCACATTCGGTAACTAGAAAGAGTCCCGCGACCCTTTTTAAATCTCGCTCTCTGCGTACACGTCTTGGCTGTGCAAAAACACGTGATGTTACATTTTTCAAAGGCAACGATTTGCGTTCTGCTAATGGGATAGTTCTTTCCTCTCATGGAAAGCGCACAGTTAATATTCTTGACTTGGAGGACCTTTTCTGCCATTGAAGATATGTTGATCAGGTTGAGTTCAATTCTAGAGACCAATCTGTTAACAGACATCGTTTTGTTTTGAATTCTAACGAGTCCTTTCTAAATAATCCTGTTGCGTTGGAATCAAATGACTTTACTGAATTGGAGGCCATTCACGAAGTAGACAAAACACTTAAAGAACTGATGGTCAGAAGATCTGAACGTTTGGAATCAAAACCACCACGGAATTTCAAGTATCCTCACGCCCATTTAAGGTGTGGTGGATGTGCTGAACATGACTGACATGCTTTGTCTTCTTCTGTTATGCAAATGTTTTACTATTCCAATATCCTGTACAATTTGGTGACACATACGATTCGACGATATACGTTCTGTGTTGTTGTGTCTAATTGTTTTTCAATCCTTATACGTTCGATCTTTATCCTATACATTACAATTCCAATTACAACAGTTAGCGTCTGGTTTTGCCGGGTCTGGAAATGCACAATTCAGTAACGGACGATTAAGGTCACCCTAGAATGAACCAAAATAACCGAACCATTACGAAATATATTGCGTACTCAACGATTCTGTCAACATACCTTCAATAGGAACTGCTATGTATCTGAATTGCAGTAAATACCATTTACTCAGGATAACCACAGTAATGTAACTCGCAGTCTCACGCACTAGCGCCATTACATTCACCCAGAGTATATAAATCGGCCGTCCTTCAAAATCTTCAACGATGTCTACTGAATCTTCTTTGACGAGGTACTGATCAAACTGTTAGTACTTAGCACATGATGCAAAACAGAAGAAGCGCAAACCAAGTGCAAAAGTTGACCTCGCCAACATGCTAGGAAAATTTCAATCCACAAGGGAAAATGCGGATTAATCTGGTTTCAGTTTGATGGTTTATAAGTATACCTCCCCGACTGTGAAATGTTTGCATCTTTTCTTATTTGCGGTTGAACATCATAGTTCTATCTTCCATATGTAAATATAACATTCCGGTGTAGCTTTGACGGATACCACGGAGTCTAACTAGCATCACTGCCCTCTACAACCGATATAAAGAACAGTACCTAACTCACTTAGTACAAGTTGTTGGCTATAGCTACATGATCGGGGTATATGTGCGTACTGAAGTACATTCTGGTGTATGAGGTCATTTATGTCACTATGGGCACAAAATAAGGATATATGGAGTATAATAATGAGCCGGTTCATTTCCATTACTAAAAATGTGCATCGCATTTCATTACATTCTAATATGGCCCATTTGTTTAGTGTATTCTTTCACAAACTACGCAGTTCTTTTTCCACGTATCTTGCTTACAGTTCGTGTCGTTATGGCGTGTCTTAGGGGTCGTTAGAAATAGAACAACGAGCGAAACAGTAATCTTTTATAGCTGTCTTGAGCTAATGCACACATGTCCCGTGTAAACACGATGAACACTCAAAGAAAATCATCATTGATCATGTACTTTAAGCCTATGCCCATATTGTGCTACATCCGTCACACCTTTCGTTCGGGTTTTTCCACAAACGTTTGTGCATCGGTGTGTACCGAAGATTTCAACGTTACTGATTGTTGTACATGGTCCCTTTGGGTATATAGTTGATATAGACCTATTCCATTCACAGCTAATCCACACTCCAACACAAAATACAACTTAGAAGCATAATGGTATAACGCTGCTTGAAGATGCAACGTCACTACTGGCTGAAGGGCGACCACACCCAAGCAACACACAGCCCCATTTTTAATGGGGCAAAATGGGGCTATGTACATAAGCGGGTTTTTCTTGGTAGGTACAAGACACTATCCTATGCTGTATATTTCTTGCGATGGCTCTGCTTCTGTTGTTGATGTTATTACCTATATGTTATTATGTCTGACATCCTCGTTTTGTTTTAATGCATCAATCGATCATAAATTATTATGCTCAGCCTGGTTTGACTTAGAACGCGGTAGATTGTGGTGATCGGTTTTTGGGTGTCATTGTGTTTTCGCGCAATATTGATTATGTTCAACAAAAAATAAATGAACGCTGTTCGGTGTCAACTATTTACCGGAAGTGTAGGAAGTTCATGCAACGTAAGTTCGTTTCTTTGCTCTTTTTACAGTATTTTGTGTTTCATCCTTCTTATTGCTTTTCACAACTTCCACTCTCCTCAAATTCACATGTGCACTTGATGTTTAATCAATGTGAATGGAATGAATCAGTAATAAAAAGTGTTTCTCTGAGGTCGCGAGTCCTGCCTTCTTCCTGCATTTCTTGTCGCTTATGTACTGATTTCTGGAGAGTTAAAGGCTAACGCAGTCATCCATTGGTTTCAACATATCCCCGACTTCATCTGTCGTTGCGATTATCTCCACTGTGAACCCGGAATCTCCTTGGATCAACATGACAGAGCGCATCCGTTAGAAACCTTCGTTCACTACAGTGAAATTATAAACAAACCACCTTCATTTGCTTTCGTTTTTATCACACTCAGCCTCGTGTTCACACTTAAGTTCTATATAGTGTTTACACCCACAACAGTCTTATATGCGCCAATTAGTTAATTGTCGGCATTTTCTGACCGTCAACTCGATTCCAGTCATCGCTTATCCATCTGGTTACCGCCGCTTCATCCATCGCTTGTACGGAATGGATTATTTGTATCATTAGTGAATGTCTGTATTCCTCATGGAACGGATAATGTTTTGTACCTACTTTGAATAACTTCAATAAATAATAGAGGACCGTTATTCGCTGCCGGTGTCTTTGTGCATACATATGTATATATTTAAATATCTGCTATCAGATTTGTATGCTGCATACCCGTTTCCACCATACAATTGGGATCTTAACTATATGCGACAGAAATTACGAGCAAGAGTCACGTGTGGTACATAATTCTGTGCATCGTTATATTAACCGTCATCACACTTCTTTTCATCTCACATTTCAGATAAATGAAATACATGTACGTGACTTACAAGTCCGCAGATCAGGTAAGATGGATTGTTATTCATAGCTTTGTGCCTCCATTTGCAAACTGCATCAACGTGTTAACTGTGTTATATCTAGTGTTGCACATTAACCATGAGTTGCCTCTCGAACATTACTTATTGCTTGTTGTGCAACCACTATAGATGTTGGTCTATTCATTTTTATCCAAATAAGCAGCAACGCTACGTTAATCTGCTTCACTGACGTCCTCACTTAAAATACCCTATCCGTTACCTTGCAGAAACTCTTCGAAGACAGATCATCCATATGGACAATGAAGATAAGCGAACGGAGATATGATTTGCGTTGTATGGGAAGAAACCAGTGTACTAATCTGAACAACAATGTTGTACACTGACGATGCTTGACAATAAATGTGCATGCATTCACAACCTTTCGTTCATTGTCGCCTGTAGTCTTGCATTGGCGGGTCGTCCGATAGAATAAGGACCAATGCGTATGCGGCGGAGTAATTATATGAGTAAAACTGAAAGAATAGCGCGTAGTACTCGAGAGAAATCGGGTTCGTAGCTTAGCGTACGCGCAGTAAAACGCTATTACAGCCAGCCACCATTTTGCAACCATGGGTTCCACGTGGGGGCCATCGGTCAAACACCAATTTATCTCACACCAAACCCCAAAAGCCCCCGGAGTCCCCTAAGGGACCACATGGGGCGTGCTATTTGGGACAGTTGCACTGCATTTTATACTGTTTATACTTTGGCATTTAAAACTGACTCGTATTAGTCAAGTTGTTTATAATATCTCCTCGGTGCCAAAGAACAGCTCACTCCTCGTCCTGCTCGTTCGAAGTGATTTATACATACATTCTATTTTTCACGGTCGGCAAAAGACACGCGACCAACGAATTAAGGAAACACCCGATTGGCTCACAGGGTGCACAGGGTTGATGGGATGGGGTAGGAAGGAACCGTGTCATAAGAAGGGGGATACCAATAGGGAGAAACTAATCATTTAGCTGTAGCGTACGTGAGTCAATAGAGCTAGCATCGGGCAACTTCACCGATACGGTGCAGCAGCCTACAGGAGGCAATGAATGACCAGTGATACCACGAATGTTAACTCGTGTGGGTTGCAGAACTGCATCAGGATAAAATAAAACTAGGTCTAAATGTGAAATTATTGATTCAACATTACCGGTGTCGATAATAAAATTGTGACTTCCGCAAGAATCAGAGACTAACGTTCTAAAAACATGTGAAGTGTTTTGGGGCAAAATAGATAAGGAAAGAGTAGAAATGTTATCAGTTGATGGTTGAACATTCGAATTAGAATTTGTCGGTAAGTGACATGAACGTCTAGGCTTATATACCGATTGAATATGACCCACGTTGCCACAGCCGAAGCACTTCGCCTGTCTTAGTGGACATGAATACCGGGGACGATTGCGTCCACAAGATGCGCATTTCCCAAATTGTTGTTGGACTGGATTTGCATTACTTCCTTTGGAAAATTGAACGGATGGTCTTGGCACACGGAAATCAGTACGCGGTTTGAATGTGTTATCTTGTTTCGGCCTTGAATTGTTGCCTTTAGAATAATTGCAGAGAACCTCGGTAGTCCTCGTAACTTGTTTTGCGTCCTCATACTGTTCACACACTTTACGAATGATCTGGAATCTTTGATCATGATGCAAGAGAAGCTTCTGTTGTGGCCCTGGCAAGTTAATGCCAACAATCAACCAACCACGTAGCTGATCCTCTAAGTGGATACCGTATTCACACCTGGCTGCTTGTGTTTGCAATTGTAAACCGAAATCACGAATCGATTGAGATTCAGACCGGAGTAACACAATGCCGTCAAAAGTTGCGTTTTGCTTTCCAATCCGTTGCACACCACAATCGCCTCAAATTCCGACAGACACTCTTCCACCTCACCATCCGCAAATTGGCTTGGCCATTGCAACTTCACTGTTTTGTATTCAGGGCACGGCATCAGTGTAGCCAAAAGACGTCCAATAAAGCACAACCTTTATTGTCCAACACGCTCGTTCTTATGCTATGCGCGCGCTCGCGTTTGTGAATCAGAATTCTAGTCCACAACACCTCCGAGGCTCCCGCACACGCGTCATGTGCCCTTCTGCTTGGTTTACGTAAATTTTGAATCGTAACCGACCATTTCGAGGAAGCACCTCATTTGCCACCTCGACTTTGGTGTCGGGAAGTTCTTGATGTCTGTCAACTTCTCTGGCAGTGGTTGGATTTTTCCATTACCACCCGTGTGTCCCAAGCAGACGATGGAACTGCGGCCTATTTGGCACTTCTTACTACTTAGTTCTAGGCCGGCTGCATCGATTCGTTGCGACACTACTCGCAGCCTGTTCACGTGTTCCGACACTGTCCTGGAGAATACAACGATGTCGTCTCCGTATACGGTTACCCCCTCTTGACCTTCCGGAATTCGAAGCAAGAGACTTCGGAAAGTCGCTGTAGCATTGCACAGACCAAACGGCATCCTAAGGAACCCATACTGCTGTCCGTTCACACAAAACCAGTCTTCACCCTGTCCTTCCGTGCCATTGGTAGTTGCCAGTAACCGTAGTGCAGATCAATGAGGGATAGTACTCTAGCATCCTGCAGGTGTGCGCAAATCTCCATCATCTGAGGCATCAGGAAAACATCTTTGATCGTCACTCGGTTCAGCTCTCTGAAGTCGACGCAAAATCGATAGATTCCATCCGCCTTCCAGGTCAACACAACCGATGACGAAAATGGGCCGCTTGTTCTTTGAATGATTCCTTTCTCCAACATTTTCCTTAATTTCCGTTCCACCTCCGGAATCAACTTGAATGGTATCCGCCGATATACTGGTCTGCTTTCCTCGCCCGGCTGTAACTCTACAGGGTGTTCCATTCACGTACAGAATCCGTATTCATCATCTGCGTTAGTAAACAAGTCAGCAAACACATTTACACATTGCCGAATGGCTGGGATAGGACATGCTGGCAGATATTTCACTGAGACACTGTCCATTCGACACTGATTCTTGGTCTGTCAATGATGCAACTTCACGACATCGCCATGAACACGCAACTCGTTCCTTTCCAAGTCCACCCTTGCTTTCAATCGACGTAACAGATCCGCACCTATGATCGTCTCTTTCACATTGTCAATCACTGACGTTGTGTGGCGTAACTTGATACCACCTATCTGGATCTCAACGTTCTCACTCCCCGACACCTTTAACGCCGTCCCACCAACTGTAACTACGTGCTAATTACCGGACCTAACGGGCAATCCTGACACTCTGCCTTTAATCGACGCACACGCCCCCGTTTCTACTATCGCACTCTTTTGTTCTCCCGCAATCAGAACTTCCACCAGTGGAACACCCTGATGATAACCCGCTACCACCGAAAAACAAGGATGAAGACATCTGTTAGGGCACTGAGGTGCAAGGTGTCCCACCCCATTATAAACAAAACAATGATTGCGGTGAGGTTATCCACGTGCTCGTCTAACTTGTCCTCCACTTAGTTCCATGTTCATCATCAAACCTTCCACCGCCTTCGTCGGCTGCTCCACTTCCTGTTTGAGCTCAGTGAATTCCAGCCGTCCGGCTTGTCTCCGTACGGGCTGACGCTGAGCAATTCCGACAAGCCGTTTGATGTCCGGGATCCCACAAGTCTCAGCCATCCGAACGCTCTCCTGAAACTCCGGCGACAACCTCTGGATAAACCGCTCCCTCACCAGCCTATCCTTCGTTTTTTCATTTGCCTCATGTAAGCTTAACGTCAATTGCCGCAATAAGTGTTGATAGTAAACCATGGGCTCTTGAGTGTCGCAAAATCCGGCACCATAAAACCGATCCATTGCCCGTTGTCGGCCTTGTTCTTTTGTATATATACTTTTGAATCAGTGCGGTCCGTGATTCTTCATACGGTGTTACGCCCTTGGTTTGACTTCTCAGGGCACAGACAGCTTTGACCCTCTGGTGTGCAAGTTTCCTAATGCCGTCAAAAGTTGCGTTTTGCTTCCCAATCCGTTGCACACCACAATCGCCTCAAATTCCGACAGACACTCTTCCACCTCACCATCCGCAAATTGGCTTGGCCATTGCAACTTCACTGTTTTGTATTCAGGGCACGGCATCAGTGTAGCCAAAAGACGTCCAATAAGGCACAACCTTTATTGTCCAACA
>JTDE01000751.1:208363-222077 GCA_014338405.1 Paragonimus skrjabini miyazakii
TACTTTTCAACCCTTTCAATTCTTTCACAATTTCATTCGTACATACTGCATCCGTACGTGCCGCTGGCGGACTGATGATGACGGAGCTAAATGCTTCTCACAGTAAATAACATTTCACGCACCTAGAAGCTATGGGGTTCGGAAAAGTTAGCAAATTTTCCAGCGACCCCAGCGTACACCGCTTTCGAGGTGGTGATAATTGAGACATGTTCTGCGACAAGGGTGGAGGTGGAGAATAATCGATGTCGACGGAATAAACCGTCGGTTTACGTTTCTCCTCTAATTCGTACGTAAAATCGGAACGGACAGTTTGTTGCCTGCAAGTTGTATACAATGTGAATTCATCGTACCGTTTGCGTTTTCCAGCGCGATCCATTATGTCCGTGGCATCAGACGATGGTATGTCTGATAGTTGCTCTAGAATTCGCTGGTACTTGTATGCCATGTGTAGATCATCTGGAAAATGGGAGGAGAATGGGTAAGTGATACCTGTAGCACGGTGCACTTTCACTTTGTGAAGCCTTGAACCGGTGGGTGCTTCCAGACCCTCCAACAACAATTCATGGTGCTTCGTGGACGCTAGTCCGGGCCAGAGTGTAAATCCCGGCTGCGTTATCCACGACTTATGAACAATCCCCACGCTCTCGTCCTCGAACTCAATAACTTGGTACATCTGAAAAATGAACGGTTGATTAGCGAAATCGTTGCCTAAGTGTTAATAAAAACGGCGCGAATTATATGGCGTTTATTTTCTCCAGGTATGCATGATAGGGTAAAACACAAAACTGTCTTTAAAAGGCAACAATAACCCTTTACACTGGATACTGGCACGGTCCACCCAACAGGTGGATGTGTACATATGAGAGCCCAGAAAGATGTACAGTCTAGTAGATGTGAATATTTTGTCAAAAAAATCACAACACACTGCAAACCGTTGGATGCGAATGCGTCTTCCGGCAACACCGCTTATCACTGCGGGTAGTCCATCCACCAAAACGGAATTGTTCGGTTTTTCCTCACTGTACATAACGTTCTGGTGTATGAACTGACCTTTTTTGTTGGTTGCAGTTGGAATAAATATTGACCGCTCATCATTCATTACCCCACTGCCTTCTTGCAGCGGTACCCATCTCCTCTCGATTATGCGTCGAAAAATCTGCGCTGCAGGCATATTGGGAGCTCGCACGAACCCGCGTAAGGTTCTCATGTACGACTCAAATGGAAACGCTGGATAAGAGTCTAGAGGACCATGCATTCTGACGTCTGCACAGAGATGGGTGACAGTGGAAGTTGAACACCAGCTCTGACTCACCATAGAGACCAGCAAACTGAACCAATGTTTTTTGCAACATTGATTCCACATAATCCACATAGTGCAGACACTATTTTGGGCAGCACATTAAGTAGATGCAAACGGAGAAGTTCAGGAAGTTTTCATATATTTCGTCCCCCACAATTCCGTTTCAAGCCACAGGACCGATGTACAGTAACAACCGACGAAATTCTGTAGCCTTCCAACGGTCGTAATCCGCAAGGGACCGACATTTCCTAGGGAACTTTACCGTCAAGGCACCTCTAAGTTTGTTCATTCTGCTGTTCAGCAGAGTTATTTGGGATGATCCCAGACGAATTCTATTTTCCTTTGGGCCCCCCCTCCACAGGTTCAAGAGACGCTTCATGATTCCCAGGCCCACCATGTGCATGTAATCTAGGGGGAAGCTGGTTATCATGTCCACGTTCAATCTCTCAAAAGGAGACTGATCAACATGATGTTCTTGTTGGCGTCGGGTCCTGAAGTCAAGTCCGTTCGTAGACATGTGCTTAGTGGGAACACCGTTTTCCGATTAACGTACATTCCTTGAGCCGTACATTTCTTGCAACAATAATAACCGGTATGGCTTTTCACCAGACGAATGAAAGCTCTAGCATGTTCACCACCGATTATGCAATCCAAAACAACTTTCGCATGACGATTATACGTCGACACCATCACACCATCCCTCAATACCTTCAACATATCTTCAATTAAACTGTCCAGATATTCATCAACATTCAAAAGTTTAGATAAACCACAGAATAATCCCACGACAAACACAGGCGTTGAAGGGGCTGTCAATCTTCCCAGTATGGGCCACAATTGCAGACGTGAACTGTTGAAAAGGGTAACGCCGTCAAAGTGCAGTTGAAGTCGAAGAATTTGTAAGTCATCCGGTAATCTCCCATGTAAAGCATGGCTAATGCAATCATTCAGACCAAATTGAACATACTCCCCCCCTCAACGAACGTAGAAGCGCACTCCCGTGGTGTTCTCAACACAGTGCGTGCATCCAACGGCAATTCGGGCAATATTTCCCTTAAGTTACATAGCTTGATGCCGACCGATTTCAAAGACAAACGAGCTTCAATAGCGATCGAGCGAACAATTTCGGTGGGTGTCCTCTTCTCCTTGTTGACACCGATGACGCTGTTGGCTGAAACGATGAGGATAACAGTGTTTAATGACATGGTCACCTACCTGCATCATGCACCATATAATGGTTCCCTGTTATCACTACTGGAGTGACCGCCGAATTAGGAGACTGCAGAATGGAAACCGCGGACCTTCCATCTGCAGGCAAAATTTCTTCCACAGTTTCCAAAAAACACGGGATGGTTTCAAGGGAACTCATCCACGCTTGTCACTTTATATTGCAGCGGTAACTTACCTAAATAATGTTTCAGAATGGGAGCATTCGTCTGAGCCTTCCGAACAGCGGTAGCTGTCAGTTTCTGACAGTTGCTTCCGGAAAATTCTTCAACAGCCAATTTAGCCAAACGGTAAACGTGAGCACGTGAACAACCACGAGGCTTCTTTAGCGATTTAGCGTTCATTTCATGCGTAATAAAGGAAAAAAAGATGGCTGAAATTATTTACTTGGCGCCTAAAATATTTATGTACAATGGTTCGATTAAACAAATTCGACAAGAGCGGCTCAAGTGCGCCAGGTTGTTTCAAAACAGGAAAACGGTTTGTCTTATTTTTATTAGCCATTGCGCGAGCACAATAACATGAAAAGTATATTTCTTGAGTGTTCCCGAGGGAATACTCAAAGATCACTCAGGGAACGGCTGAGTGTTCCAGTGTGCTACTAGGGTGGTGGTATGAAATATGGACGAAGGCAACATAAGTCTGTGCAGTAGTTTGTGGATCAGTGCTTTGTTACACAACAAATAACGTTAACCACATACAACTCTTGGTGTACAAGAAGTTCAGCTAAGCGGAAATGTCCTTAAGCAATGCCCGGAAGATAATTGGTACTGTTACCGGATGACTAAAGTATACAAAGAACAGCGATCACAGTCAGTCTCGACGTAATCCAAGACCAGAGAAAAGATGTAACGAACAACCACAACCAGTGTATTGATGAGACAGAGACGAGGTGGCGATCCGCACAACGCCAATAGCAACACAAAAATCAAAGTCCCAACAACAACGGGTTCTCAAATCGTTCAAACAAGTAAGTCCAGGGGGAATGAAATGTCACAGTTTTAGGGACGTTCATATTGTGTGGGACACGTTGAATAATATGTAGGCGGACGACCTGAAATAGATAACAAGAGAGACAACATCAGCGGAAAGTTTACATCGCATGCGCAACAGTTTCTGTATTGTTACAGTACCAACTTTTGAGATACCCGCGTAAAATTAAATATTGGTTTGCGATACAGGATTACCATTTTAAATTATTCAACCTCGCATGTGGATCACTTGCTTACTTTGCTGCTCTTAGTGCTGTTAGAGTTCTACCACATCTGCACGTGTTTAGTCTTAACATACTTTAACACCTTCTGACCTATAGAAAACCTTTACGAATTTGTTTTGGAGGTCGCAGTGTTGTTAGGGGATGTGTTTTCTTTCACACCGGAGAAGGCGTATATTTATCCCAATTAATGCTGTTTAGAATAGCCGAATATTCTCATTTGCGAATGGGTAAATTATCTACCAATTTGTTTATTACCAAAGTATGCGTACGCGTCAAAAACGTATAGATTTATGTGTACATTGATGTAAATGAATATATACGTTTGTGGCACTGGGAAAACGGAAGTGTAAGTGCGTATATTTGTGTTGCTCATTGTCTTCGTTTATGTACATGAGTGCACATATCTGAATGCATAGGCATTGAGATACGTTGACGCGATGTTGGCTATAGCTATAGCCAACATCGCGTCAGCGCACATATACTCCGACCATGTATACATGGTCAAGGTATATGTGCGTAGTAAAATACATTCTAGCGAATGAGGTTAGTTATGCCGCTATGGGCACAAAATGAGCGCGTATAGAGTACAACAATGGGCTGGTTCATTTACATTGCTGAAAATGTGTAACGCATCTCATTACATTCTAATATGGCCCAGTTTTGTAATGTATTTTTCCCACAGACTACGCACTTCTTTTTTCACTGGTCTTGCTTACATTTCGTGTTGTTATGGAGTATCGTAGGGGTCGTTAGAAAAAGGACAACGAGTGAAGCAGTAATCCATGTATAACCGTATACGGTTATACGATCGGGACGCCTGTGCAGTGACTCAGTATACTGAGTCACTGCACAGGCGTCCCGATCGTTTACTCAAGTAAACGCATTGAACGCTGCATGAACACCACTACGAACCATGCACTTTAAACCTACGCCCGTTGACGATGGTCAATCATATGTTTGTAGTATGTGAGCGTAGTTGGTTGCTGAAAGCGCATGAGGTTGTTCATACATCTTTTTTGCTTGAAAGCAGAGGATATTGGTTTATGTGTAAGCTTCATCACGCCCGTTCTCCATGGTGACATCCGGTCACGATCGTTCCTGCCTCCACAGATTCTACAACTATGCGTCTAATTTCAATTTAGATGTCATTCGTTCTCTCGTCTACTATAGGACACGGAAGAGCGTACCAGCAGCCGACTACTCCACGAGAGAGGCAGTAGAATGCAGGCGTCTTCTGTAAGATGTACTTCTTAAGAATCAATCGGTGTCCGCGCCTCATGTCGTTATTCCTGAGAGCAAACTTCGAGCGCTGTTTCTGACCCATTTCCTCTCTCAGCATCTTGCGCATCAGTAGTAAACCCCTTCGCACACGTCTGTAGCGGTAGGGAAGTATATTAAAAGAGGCTAGTCATTCTTCGTAATTCTTTCCTTTCACTCCAACCAAAATTCTCGTGGTCGTTCTCTGAACATCATCCGGCCTTCGCATCTCCTTGGTAAATAGATAGGCCGTCGCTTCCCCGTACTCCTGGATTAGTCTAACGTGCGCGGCAAGCCTGCTGAAGGACCGTTTGATTGCCTCCAGCGCACTGCAAACTGATGTATACGTCCTTTCCGTGTTGTCGTGCGTCTTGAATGTTGGTGAGACATCAATACCCAGATCGCGTTCACCTTCTGTTTGTCTCAACAACCGTCCTATCATGTGGCAGGCACCCACTTCACTAAGCCTCCCAACATGGATATAATAACACTTTTGGGAGTTTATTTGCAGAGCCGATTTGGAAACCCATTCCATTGGATGATCAAAACTGGTATGTAAGACCTACCTGGTCTTTACCGATGTTTTTGACACTCCAGGCCTTAACCTCATCGGCGTATACTAAACGTGATGATTCAATGAACCTCCTTTGTGGAACTTCGTCAGTGCTTTGCTAAAATACTCAAAAATGACACCTGTTGGCATCCCGCTGGTCTTAATATCAGCCCAACGCTCTCTTGCTAGCAGTAGATCGTTCACACACATACCCATGTTGGCAATGGTGTAGCAACTCGTTTGCCTGCATGTACCTCCTAAACCTGTTGCCCAGTAAACGCCCCATAATCTTTCTAACAACAGAAGTAAGGCTCATCGTGAGGACCTCATGATCACTACTCCCTAGTGGTGGAAATTGATCCACACGACCGATATCCAACTCTCTTGGAGTGAACCCTAGATCCAGTGTAGTTTCTTGGTCACCGACTCATCTTGTAGACTTGCAGATGTGCTGGTGCGAACACAACTGCAATAAAATATTCAACATTTCTTTACTGTAGACATTCGTAAACTGCATTCTGCGCTGTGGTTCTCGGTCAGTTTGCAGTGCACTAAAGTTGCCCATGACAAGACAGTTTTCATCAACGGTGCAACACTGCAGCTCCTTCAGCAGCGAGGCCGGTTACGATTCAGCCGTCCTGTAGATAACACCTATTGTCTCAACTCCCAATGGACAATCTGATTCTGCACCACAGACTTTCGTAGTAGCCGTCTGGACTGGCAGTCGCCGCAGTGTCTGTGGCTAGAATATCATGTCGTATTTGTCTAAACACCCCACCTCCACCCGCATGCAAGGTCTGTCAGAACGGAAGAGATGGTATCCAGGAATAGCCAATTTGGCCTCCGAGACAGAGCCTTCGAGCCACGTCTTGGTGAGTGTCACTAGCATCGGTTGATGTTGACAAGCTCAATGTTCTACTTTCTCCCGCTTCTTCAACACTGCGAACGTTGGAACACATCCTTAGTCCGAGCAGTCCGCTTACAGTCGCATCCTCTTGGTCACCTCGCGGTTGGAATCGCACTGGTGATAATTCCGCCAGGTAATGACTAGCGGAGACCAATTCATTTTTGGCCTCTAGCGAATTTTTCAGAAATCCTGTTTACCGCTAGCTCTACGTTCCCGCAGTTCTCCTAGGAACGTCCTTGGACGTTCCCTGTCCCATTGGAAAAGAGTAGACACGAACACTGTTGTTGTAGTTGGTGGATGCGATGAAGAGTTGCTATGGCCACTTCCGAAGATCCAGTCACTATTTTAAATTGTCGGGAGCGAGCTTCAGGACCTTCTAAACGTCGGATCAATCTAAATAATACTTTTAAAGTTACTTTTTGCTGCGCGTTACTGTTCATCTCTTGTGAACTTGCCCCCCTAAAAGCCCAGCGGAGTTTGAGGAAGTCATGGTTCAATTGCTCCTGCAGCTTACCATCACTCGACTCAAGGACATCAACCATTATAACAAAGCTATAAACTCAAAATGAATGTATGTTGATTGCAGCCTACTAGGGAATCTTTTAAATAGTTTAAGTTGTGTGTTGTGCTCTTTGATCTCCAGACGTAGTTCAGTCCTGACGATGTTTTTTTTTCAGGACTACAAAGTGCATTTTCAGTTATCATGCACATATCACGGGCTAACAAAGGGGCGTGCTTTAAATTGGACGTGTGAAGTGTTAATTCATTTTTAACTGCCCTTAGCAACACACGATTATTAAATGAGCGTGTTAAACGTGTACTGAACTCCATAATGGACCATGTGATTTAAGTCCACACCATGTGTGTATCACATCCAACGTGTATATTTAGTATCCTGCCCCATATAACTTCATATTCATACTACTGTGTTGACGCTGAAGTGTCCATTTGTCTAGTGGAGATATTGGAAGAATCCGCCCTTTTATTATCGTGGCCAACTGTATTTGTAGGGTAAGATGATTGGGAGTAGACGAATGATATGTTTTAGAGGTTGGTAAGGTGACTGCGTGGGTGGTCATCATCATCATCATAACAGCCAAAAGGTACTGTGGCTCGGGCCGTCGCTCACTTCAACAGTGACGTAGAATATTCTAGAAGAAAACGTTACTAAGAAGGGTGAAAATTATTGAGAAAAGACTAAGAGGAAGAAGCAGAAATGGAATGGATACAGGTATGCCATTGACTGCGACTCATCGCCATCTCGGATAACGTCTCTAACCAGCGGTTTGAGTGATCACGAGGACCCCAGCCAGGCAGGCGACACCTACCCACGTTGCTCAATGGAGCAGTCAAGGTCTTCATATTTTGTGACCACGTTGTTGCTTGACCACCACGTGGTTTCACCCAACTGTTGGTGGCCTCAGCATATAATGCCCGGTACGGTAAACGATTAGGTGACATACGGAGTACGTGACCCAACCATCGCAAACTGTGTACCGTGATTAATTGACCAATTGATCGCGCATCCCGAGCGTTCCGGAATACGCGCCGGCGAACTGCCACATTGCTCACGCGATCAGTCCACTTAACATGGGCCAATTCGCGGAGACAACGGTGGTCAAACACAGCAAGCCTGTTGATATCTTCTTTGTGAACAGGCCACGTTTCCGAACCATAAAGCAAAATGGAACGTACACAGGCATTATATACTCTTCCTTTCAGCGACAACCGGACGTCTTTTCGACGCCACAGATGACGCAGTTTGGCAAAGGCGACTCGTGCCTTTGCAATCCTCGCTGATATCTCATCAGCAATATTACAGGCTGACGAGATAGTGCTACCCACGTATGTGAAACTGTCCACATTCGCTAGCGGATTACCTGCAATGAAAAAGGTAGGAATTGAAGTGCCCCAGTCTTGAAGCAACACTTTGCACTTTGAAGGTGAAAAGCGCATTCCATACAAACCAGCTCGGTCGCTCAACCTGTCCAGCATGGTCTGCATGTTTTCGGCAGAGACTACAAAGGGCTGATCTAGATTGAAAACTTTTATCCGTGATGCCGATCCAGGGGCGCTCCAAAATGTGCGTTTCAGTGATTGGGGACTGTTCTAGCCACTATCCCGGGCAAACCACCGATGAGGAATACGGCAACAGACCGTTGTTTAAGACTACTGACGCACGTAAACAGGAACGTTTTTCTGTCTGTAGCATACGCATTAACACGTTATCGTATAACATGGTATTCGTGCCACAATATATGAAAGTGTTGTGTAGTGTAGAGAAAAATGAAGGTATGAAGATATAAAGCATTTCAGCGATTTGTACACGATTTCGAGGCTGGAAACCAAAGTCATCTGGATCCAGTCACTTCGTCTATTTCGACACTCAGCGGAATTCTGTTAACCTGAAAAGTAGTAACTGGAAACAGGGTGTAGCTGTTGGGGATACGGCCGGTATCAAGAACAAAGTAAAAGACTAATCGAACAATGTCTTAAGTAAGTGAGAATCTCATAACGCCTCGAGGCGGTCCCCAGGAGAGCAGCTAATGACTTCTATCGGAAGGTCATTCCAGTGGTTGTTAACCCTGTAAGAAGAGAACTGTTGCTTAGGGAAGTTCCTGGGTCGAAGCTTATAGAGCTTGTTGTCGTGGCCCCATCGACTGTTACCAACTACTGGGGTGAAGAATTGCTGCACGAGTCCTGCACGAAAGAAGTGTGTAAGAATTGAGTCACCTCGGAGTCTTCGAAAATCAAGTGGATCAAAATCAAAAATTTCAAGACGAGGCTCATAGGAGAAATGCCACAAGCCAGTGACCATTTTGGTGACTATTCGCTGGTCACGTTCAGTGGCGAGTATATCGATCTGCAAACCGGTGTATACGATTTGATTGGCATACTAAAGCAACAATCTTATGTAGACCCCGTAAGTCGTTTAAAAAGCACGTCTATGTGGGGAAAGGCTTTTTATTTTATCATCCAAAGAGTTTAAAATCCTTTACTAGCGACCATCTGGTAGTGATACGAAACGAGTAGACGTCATCTGAATCCACGGATTTCTTTAAGATCAGCTTTCGATATATATATGTTGCACTCTGTGCATCATAAATGGGTTCTCGGAGTTCCCAAGGGATATATTTGCACACTGGCCGTCGTTTAAAGGGAGACTCCAATTACCTAAAACAGTCAAAGTCAGTCTGTAAAGCGCTAGGACCTAGGTTTCTAAGTCGTTAGCATAAAGAAGGGCGTTGCTAGAAATTATGTCAGAAAGGTCATTGATATATATCAGAAACAACAGTGGACCGCGTACGGATCTTTGAGGAACTCCAGCGGACATCGGGGAAGGAGAAGAAATACTTGGTCTGCCTTTCATTCGAAAAGTTCTGCTATCGAGGTAAAAGTTGATTCAACGTTGAATCTCTCATTGGATGCCATAAGCTTCTAGTTTATCTACAACGGGACCTAGTGAGACAGTTGGATGTTTTGGCAAAGTCGAAGGAGATAGCATCAAAGATATGGCAGTTGTCTGGCCTCTTCCAGGCTATCCACGTGGATTAATTTATTGGTTACGCATAATTGGTCGTCGATGAAGCCATGCTAAGTAGAGGAGACAAAGCTATTTGAGAAAGTTCTTATTTTCGCGGGCTACCAGTAAGAGTTTTGTCTGTACCTGTTGGGTGTGTTGACGGATTTCCCACTTATACCTGTTTCGTGCCATGCGAAACGCGTCTAGATACTCTGGCTTGCCCGTTAGGTTCTGTTTAGCGAATAAACGAGAACGGGCATCAGGGAGGGGGCGTATATTTTGCGGAAGTGGTGGACGAAAGGAGAGCCTCCATAATTTGCAAGGAACAAATGTCTCGTCAACTTCGTGGATGAAAACTTCAAAAGAATGGTAGTTTGAGTTCACAGAGTCAGACTCTATACTGAGTGTACTTAAAAAGATCCTTATCGCGTTACAGTCTGCTTTCTGAAAATTTCAGACTGGTCTTTGTTGCACCTTTTTTGAGCCAGTAACAAATGAAATAAAAAAATGGCACCAAGTGGTCACTATAACCCATCGGTGGTTTGATACCCACTCTATCTACCAGGTGAGCTTCATTCGTGTTAACCAGCTCAAACAAAGAGGGTGTGTCCTGAACGATGGCTTGCAAGTTGTTCGATATGTGTCCAGGCTTTTTCACGGATTAACATTGCCAAGGATTTCGTGAGAAGTAGCTACCCTGTTGAGTTTAGGTGCGTTTAAAACCCATAACAGTAAGATAAGAGAAACGTTGTGTACACGGGAAACGGTACAATGTGGCAAGAATAGCCTCGTTTTTGGATGAGCTGCATGACGGCGAGCGGTAAATAACACTGAGGAGGGGCCTGTCACGGGTACAAAGGTGAGTTTGAGCCAGAGTGTGTCATATTCTTCTGGGGAGGTAAGTTCCTCTATGACAGTCGGCACCTAAAGCTTCTGACTTAAAATAACGGCGGGGCATTCCACGCGTCCACGGGAAGAGTCTGTTCGGTAAAGTGAGTATGCGAGATCATGCAGTTCATTGTCCCTGATATCGGTGGGAAGCAAAGTCTTTGTAAGAGTAAGGATATGAGGGCTTGTGTCGTGGACCAGCTGTCTGATTTCTGATAGTTTGTTTAGAGGGCTCAGACAAGTAGTATGCATGCAGTTGAGGGCTGCTTCCTCATCTGGCTGGGTACAAAAAGAGACAGAAGAACACGAGGAAAAGCTTGGGAAAGCAGTCTTAATAGTGGGACGAAATGCATGGATAGCAGCAAAATTTCGCATGCTTTCTGGGAGAGTAGCGGTCGTTTCATCACAGCCTTAGTGTATCCAAGCTTCCCGGTGGGACGCTTCGTCCGATTTTGTTCGTCCAAGATCGGGGACTTTCGAACCGCTTTCGCTTTCCGAGCTACTGGAGGGTAGTTTGCAGTTTTGTACACGCGACAATTTGAGTGAAATATCCTGTTGGAAGAGGATTTAGTAAGAAAAGACCCCACTCCCTCTGAAGAAACTGTCTTGTGATCAAACCGAATATAATTCTTCCTGAATGCTGGTGGTGACCCCAAAGGAATCATACAGGTATGGAGCTTGGGAATAGAATAGTTTTTAGTGGGAATTTTTTGGCGTGGAAGAATCGGAGGTGTGAAGTGTGATGATCTGTACTATCGTAGGGGACTACTTCAGACCCACGCGGCTCTACAAGTGATTGGCCATCCAGAGGTAGAGACAGCCGCCTTTGTTGTGGGTGTAGGCGCGTGAGTTGATCCCTTTGGGAACACTTCTCCCCATTTAAGAGTAGGGATTAAAATTTTTGCTTTGGCTTGGAGTATGGGGTCAGCGTTGATGTGTAACCTTGTTCTAACGAGCTGGGAGCGCTTCAGTGAGACTCTTTAAATTATCATGAGTCACCCTTATTTCTACTGTTTTATCCGACACATACCCCCTTGCTCATCTTCCCAAGTAACGTTGCAAGAAATCCGAGTGACTTCTTGGTAGCCTTAGCGCGAAGTCTGTTAGCCGAAACCGACTTCGTTCAGTTTAGTAGGAAGTAGGTATTTATCATCGCTCTGGCTTGCTCACCTGGAAAGGATGTATTCGGAAACCGTCCCCAAAAACAAGCTTCTTCCAGAGTGCCCTGTTCACCAACCTTGTGGCAGCTTCCCCAATGTGAACATCAGACAGAGCCAGTGCTTCTCGAGCAACCGCCATACTCGAAAGAACGAGCGCTATATACTCATTCAAAGAGCTCAACTCTGACTACATGTCAGGTAAAGTTTTCCATGTTTCAGCTAGACATTCTCAAACACCTTGCAGCTACACTTGAACGCATCTTGGTTTCGCTCAATCGGAGTGGCGAGCGGTGGGGCGGATACGGTCTCTGACGGGGTACCACCCTCTCGGAGTAGGCAGATCACAGATAAATGGACTTTTCGAGGAAGTGAATGGGGTGTGCTGGTCCTTCTTCAGGCCAGCACACTTGAAGTGGTACCAGTATAGTCACGTCTGGCACTGCATACCGTTCTAAATGGCAGCTGAATCGGCCATAGACACTTGGTACCTCATATCCACCAGTACTGCCTAATCTCGGGTGTCTCGTGTTATAATGTGTGAACACAAGCGGTTAATGATAGTGCTGGCTTACGACGGCAAAATGTTATTGTCATCAAAACCGATAAATAATAGGGGAAGTAAATGAGACGAAGAAATATTAAAGACGGGCGGATATTAAATCAGATAATCAACAAGGTAGATACGGTAAACGGTGATAAAGTGTATGAATTCTGATGCTCAGGGCACCGAAAATCAATAATATCAGGGACACAGTGACAGCACCAAAATTTAACCCAAAATTCGAACTGCCCGCAGGAGAAAAGGCGAGAAAGGCTTATCGTTAGTACACACGGGAATTCGTTACACGAGCGAAATCGATTTCCATTTCCTGCCGTATGTATTTTATACAAAATGACCACATGAAGCGGTAAATGTGCGTTATCGGACGGTGCTTTCAACCAACGGTGTTCATTGTCCTTTGGACCCTAAACGAAAAATTGAGAACGTGTCTCTGAAAGAAACTTAGTTGTCAGTGTCGTCATACCCTGAACACAAGTCATACTCTGGCCACCAGACTGCCGATTTCGACCTAACCACCACTCGGAAATTGGGCATGTTATGACAAGCGATGAGTTGACGTGCTTAAGTGGCCAAGCCACTGAACCCTGTGGGACGAGTACATGGTGCTCAGGGATCGACAGAGTCCGTCCGTCCCGAAAACATGTCGGCAGACTTCGTCATTACTGAAAGTGTTCCCACCGCACGCCATTAGTGTTTCGAAGACAAGAATGGTCGAAAAGAAACATTTTGTGAACAAACTCCTCGAGATTGAACCAGGTTTCTCAGCTGTACAGTAAGACAGCTGTCACAGTGACACTATATAATCGGTCTTTTGCAATAAGACTGAGATCATGCGAGCGCCACGGATGACCTAAGTTAGTGAGCGCTACCAGTGCCCTGGATATCTGATTTTTATCTCATCGGGAATTTCGCCAGCGCTGGTTCAGCTCCCTTGGTAGATAAACTTCTGGGCTGCATCCAACGACTCACCACTAAGTGTCATGTCCCTGAGTTGTTGAAAAAATCAGCCAATTGTATATTCAATCACGCGACTCGAACCAAAAAGACAAACGTCGTACCACTACTACTACTACTATTTTATCGTTTATTTTGAAGAGCAATATACACAGCTTCGTTCAAGA
>JTDE01000752.1:0-65015 GCA_014338405.1 Paragonimus skrjabini miyazakii
TGGGACATGTCTTCAGTATTTTCTGCTTATACAGCTCATTAAACTTGGGAAACGTTGAGTTGGGGATCTAAGGGGTGAAGATAGCCAGGCTACAAAACGAAAATCCTGCTCATAACTGCCAACGATGATACCTAACGGTAGTGGCAGCCCGTGTGGGACGAAGTGAACAACAGTCGTCCCACACAGTTACGGGAATTCCGTTTGCGCCACAAAATTTCAGGCATGTGGGAGTTAAATAGCTGGCGATTAGATCAAGATAGTGATTCAAAGTGCTTCTTGGCAAACGCAAATGTTGTCTAAACGATGGATAAGAAATGATGTGAAATAGCTATACTGTTTGGCGAGCTCAGAGGCCTCATTTGCCGAGATGACTTGCAGCCCAATACACGGTGACAATGCGTGTTCAGACAATCCTGAAATAGCTGCCGTAAAAGTTGGTTGTCTATAAGTTAAACAAGTAACAGGTGATAAACAAGAGGACGTACAGATAAGTGACGCTGAATACTGACGTTGGTTAAAATATTGACCAACCGGTGTTAGCAACAGATGTCCAAGTGACACTTTCTTTTGGTGAGTCGTGGCTGCAATGGTACAAGGAGTGCTATTAACAGTCCCCACTAGGCACGAGCTGGAATATAAAACGCGATGATTACTCACAACACAATAAAAGGTCTGTGACAAAATGGGGAAAACGGAGACAAACATAAACCATATACTTCGGGGTGATGGTACGCATACCCTGGGCCCAGATGGCATTCTCATCACACCACATTGAAGGCCCATGTTCAGAGAACCGTGGAGCACCAGCAGTGCTAACTGATGGTCTAAGAGTTGGGTATTAACATGGCGAAACATCGCAGAACACACATAAATGCTTCTGATGTTTATGACAATATCCACCAACAGTAGTGAGAAACATAATTGTGCCTATCTTCACACTTTAGATTCCTACCCCAACGTTTCCCAAGTTTAATGAGCTGTATAAGCAGAAAATACTGAAGACATGTCCCAGTGAGCCGGTTGCAGTATATTTATTACACTTTAAGCCTATCTACCTAGGTGTTCACCAAGTTCCACATCATAGTCATACCCGGAAAGGAAAGTCCCGTGAACCACTTCGTCAAACTGTTCTTCACCTTATAGCACACATAAGAGTTGTATAGAGTACAATATACTTGGATCCATTATCAAACATTGCCGATTCTGATCTATTCAGAGAGTGAAATCGTTAGCTTGGTCCCGCTGACTTGGCCCACAAGGAAGGTCTGAGTATGCAGGATGCGTTCATTTTAGTAGCTGTTCCACCCGATTGACTTAGGCTATCAATGTCTCAGAACGCAGCATTCGTTCTCATTAAGGGCTATTTCAACGTGACTAACGTAAACTATGAATAACGTCTGGGTACGCAGTACTGGTTCACACTAGTAGATGCTTCAACCTCATTCACTTAAGCTATGAATAACGTCTGAGGATACATTCACACCGGTAGATGCCCCAACCTGATCCACTTAATTTATGCTCAACGTTTCGGTATGCATTTTGGGTCCACACTAGTTGATGCTTCAACCTGATTCACTTAAGCTACTCAGATCATCTGGCTATGCAGTGTAGGTTCACCTCAGTAGATGCTCCCAGCCGAGTAACGTTGGCTGGGAACAACGTTCCAGCAAGCAGTTTGTGTTCACACTATTACCTGCTTTACCAGACTGACTTAAGTTATGATCAGCGTCTGAGTATGCAGTATATTTTCAGAATACTGGCTGCTCTACCAGATTGACGCAGGCAATCAACAACGTTTCAGCATGTAGTATGCGTTCACACTAGGCACTATTCCAATCTGATTAGCTTAAGCTATGACTAACGTCTGGGTACGCAGTATAGGTTCACACTAGTAGATGCTTCAACTCCATTCACTTAGGCTTTGAAGAACGTCTGAGTATACATTCACACTGGCACATGCTTCAACTTGATTCACCTAAGCTATGCATAACGTGTGGGTATGCATTATAGGTTCACACTAGTACTGCTCCTTCCGAACCACTTTTCCAGGAACAAGTTGCGGAACGTACACATGCGGGAAGTGATGAAAAGCCTGTATTTGATGCGTTTGGAATACATGATACTCAACATCTTTGAGTCCGTTGATTGTCATTTGGATTTGAAAATTTTTCTGCACCGCGATAGATATTCGGCGTTATTACCATCATAGTGTGACTGGCTGAGAGGTATACCTCCCGGTGATTGGCATGCAGCTTTAATTCATTTGTTTCTGTAGCGACCTCCTGGAACAGGTTAATTTTCGTCGGTATTTTTGTGTGCAATTTGACACCTCCTGCCAATGCATGTTTGCTTAGCCCAACTGTATGTCCTATTTCCGCTGGTGTAAAAATTCTGTTTTTCCGTTCCCCGCGCTACACGCAGGACGCCTACTTTCTGTACGATGTCTTGCTTCCTGGTCGTGGCAATATATAGAGTACTAAGGTGTTTGTTGTGTTCTGAATCATTGTCTTCGAGTAACTCGCCGGATCTGGAGTGATACTGCGAGATATCCCCACAAACTGGTGAGTCTGACAATAGCGTTTTCGCTTAAATTTGGTTCGCTGTTTTTATTCTGTGATCCGGCGTATTTTGTTCTTGTATTTTCGTCTCACGCCATTTGATGAGTCAGTTCCTTGGTGTAATTATTTATATACGGCATTTTTTAAACTTTACTGACCATACTTAATTATTGGTTATATAGTAGGTCTGACCGAATTTTCATCTTTATCTACCTATTCTATATTTCCCGCTTATTGCATATTACACACTATCGAGCTTTTGACATGTCTAGGGAAGATGGCAAGCCCTTAGATTCGCATACTGTAGACGCAGTTACCCTGACATCAATGACCTTCCGGACAATATTTCCAGCAACGTCGATGACCTAAAAATCGTGAATGCCACTGATCCCAGTGCACTACAGGCTGATCCTGACGCGATTAAGCGTTGGTCGGACGATTGGAGTCTCCCACCGAATGACAGTAAGTGCACACATAAATCACTCTGTAGAGACTTTGGCAACGCCTTCGTGATTCATAGTGCATTCAGCACAACAGATATCGTGAAGATCGATCTGGAGAAAGATCTGAGCATCTGGCTGTCGTCTAACTTACCTTTTGCGCGTCACCACGAGATGGCGACGAAAAAAGGGTTTGCATCTCTTAGAATGATAAGGCGTACTTTCCACTGCATAGACAGGAGAGCGTTCCAAACGTTTTACGGAGTTTATGTAAGGTCTCTCCTCGCGTATGCTAATCAGGTCATGTATACCGGCCTGAAGAAAGACAAATTAGCTGTTGCGCGTGTCCAGCGCGTGGCTACCAAACTAGCAACCGGCTTGTGAGATGTCGCGTACGAGTCTCGACTTGAATTACGACGGCTCCGCGGTGATCTAATTTTCACACACTTCCTGTTTAGAATAGGCCTCGTTGATCAGTTCTTCACTGGAAGATTTCAAGCTTTGTTCTCGAACCATTCTTAAGCAGAATTTTTTTCCTACAGGGTTGTTAACTTCAGGAAAAGTCTTCCTGCTGATGTCATCAGTAGCGCTTTGATCGATCGCTACAAAACATTACTTGACTCTCATTTTCTAAAAATTCTTTCATGCGAGTAACCTTAGTTTGTTTCGTGATATTTACTGTAATTCCCAAGGGCGGTGCCACACCCTGTTTCCAATGGATGCCTTGCAGATCAGCAAACGCCCGATTGACACTGAACAAGAAAACCGACTGGATCCGGAACCCTTGGGCCTCCGCCTCGAACTTGTATATAAATCGTTGAATCAATGGCTGAAATTAGTTGATAACTGTCGAAGGAGTCGCGACAAGAAGCACTATAAGCTTCGACCCCGGACCTGTCTTAGGCAACAGTTCTTCTCTCTCAGAATTGACAATCACTAAGACGATCCTCCACGATAGGTGGCTAGCTGTTCTTCGAGGGACCACTTCAAAGTTTTATTAGATTCTCACTTAAGAAGTTGTCAGATTAGTATTTTACTCTGTTTTGCCAAAGTAGTGTTTTACTTTGTTCTGGGTAGTTTCTGTAACCCCTAAGAGTGGTGCTACACTATGTTTTCAATGACTGCCTTTCAGGCCAACAGAAAACCGCTGACATCGAAACAGACAAACCGACTGGATCCGGGTGATTTGGGTCCCCGACCTCGAACCTGTGAACAAACCACTGAAATCGCTAGAAATGGTTGAGATAGTGTAGTTCGGTTTAAAGGTCGTACAGACTAGGAACAACGCACTTGCGCCATAGAGTAGCAGCAAGTCCATTCCAGCCACAAGTTTGTTTTTTTGAACCCAAGATCCGATGTGTGCGCTTGGCACTTTTATACTTTTCAAGGACAGATGGGCATTTTGTGAGTCAGTATTAAAACTTTTTACGTACAACCCTAGTTGAATTTCAAATCATTTTAAACATATTTAGTAATGTTTCTCTTGTTTTCACGCCTTATACCGAGTATGCACCGTACCTATTTTTCAGTCCACCATTTTTCTTGGTATAAATTTAAGTAATAATTGGTTGCAAAAAGTAATTGCATCGTATACATCAAAAACGTACGTGTGCAAAATCACACATAAGTGAAGTTGCAACTTGTATATGTGCAAATTCGAGTTAGTTGGTTTCGCTTTCACAACACTTAAGTGTTGGACAACAATTGTTGTCCACAGACTGCTGTGAGCATTTTGGTGCTGGTGATGAGCAAAACATTGAGGAAAGAGCTAAAAGTGACTTACTTTAGAGAGCTTAAGCCGGAGAATGAGCTACATCTCAGCTGCCGAATGGCATAAATTACACAGAAACACATGTACATGTAGTGCACGCTGTACAATCCAAGTGTACAACCCGAACTGTCAAATATATACAACACAGGTCGATCTAGGTTATATATCAATATGAGTAGATCAATTTATGCTGATTTGCCATTGGTAAAAAAACACGGATATATTTGATCCCGAGGTTGAAACAGTCATCTTCGTATCACATACCGATAAAATATTTGGCGTATTTCGAAATACCTAGTGATCACTCCATAATTTATATTTAATTAATCCTCATGCTGTTAACAGATTTTAACAGGAATATAACTCCCTGAATTCTAACTTATGAAAAACGCACATATACACCTAGTTTTATGTTGTTCTCTGACTATTGCGCAATATAATTTTAATTTGCTTGTTTTTACTACTCTAAATGACCTACATCGCTCGACACCCCACTTGACGATGCGCGGGTACACAAATGTAAGTCGCAGAAAACACTATATATGACACATATGCCCATTTCTTGTCCATCCTTAGAGTTGCACAACATGGTCTTCGGCATCAGTAGATTGGTTTATTTGCACCACTCTGCGCATGAAGTGAATTAGGCTTTTGCCCAATGAACCCTAACGGCCATTTTGATTACGCTTCTTGGAAGATTACCTGCGAAGTTACAAACTGAACGAGGCAAATGAAAACGTCAGAAAGCTAACGTAGAAGCATGTAATTACGTATATGGACAAAAACTATTTAAGATACTGTCTGTGTAACTGTAAAGAAAGCGAAGGTTCGGGGGGTAACTTAGGATCCATCTGTCATATTTGACATGCCACAGTTAAAACACGAATACCTATTGAAACCAAACGATATACTTGTGGGTAATAATCTGTGTTGCCAGGCATGAGGACTGGCAGTGCAGATGTACGTATACCAGTGATTTGAAGTGTACCGAGAAATACTTTGAGTCGTCGCACAGCAAACACGAACTAACGTTTAGAAGGCAACGTATAATTAGTGTGTCGCAGTTGATGGTTGGCGGCATCCATTTCGGATCAGCCAGTTACAACGACCGAAACCAAAGGAGGCCTGCGCATAACACTCACTACAGGCGGTTTGTGCTGCATCACTCGTAATTCCATCCAAAAATGATGTTTACAGTGTAAACCAAAAAAAATAATACCGATAGATGTGTAAGTGAGACCCTTGTGTCCAGCCGGCCAATGCTAGCTAGCAAGTTGATGGGTTAGTATGAAACTGAAACCCTTATCTCTCAGAAGGCCTCAGTGGTAAAATTTAAACTTGGAGGAAGAATATTGAAAATGTAACTCAAGATGTAGCTTAATGTATGAATTGAAAACTCTGTATCTTCAACTTTAAAGATGTAAACAAAGAAAGGTAGGAGTTCACGAACCCAGTTTTCTTAAAAAAGAGCCGGTGGGTTGCCAAACGAAAGTGGTCGTTGGTCGATGCGAGCAAAAAAAGCATATAACCGATATAACCTATTTGAGGCTAATATACTCGTTGCCTGTCAGACGGCGGTATACTGTGAATACGTCGGTTACCTATTAATCCTAGGTGGCTAGCGCATTCACGGCCGCACACATCGCAACGCCATATAATCATGTTACCACGACTTGTGGTTCCTTCGAGTGCCTCTCGCTTCCGTTCTTGGCCAAGCTATTGCTGCTTACTGAACTTGTGGATGCCCATGCGGATCAAGTTTTACCAGATCGAACGGTTCAACACTGTCTTTCCAAGATCTGAAGTCAATATTACAAGGCAAACGACATACCTGAAAAACATCTAGACATTTCAGCTTTGACGTGGGAAAAATCAGCGAAATTGCAAACTATCTCTGGAACGAATGGTCTCGTTTTCGGAATTAAACTAAAAATAAAACATCTTGGTTAATATTGCGATTACAAAAATATGTTACTGCAGTAAACACGAACAGAACATAATCTTGACCAAGCAAGTCGAACATTCGATATATGTCTACTGGATGTCCATCAGAAATTTCATTGAGCATGCAGAAAGCTTTGGCTGCTTTCATTATGTTTTCGGAATAAAATTGGAAAGTAAGCGCAGTGTCATTCGTTATTAATCATTTTGATCATACGTTGGATATTGTAATGGGGAGACTGAATGCCCTGCTTACTCCTTATTAGACCTTTGTGGATGCTACCACAGATTGCAAATGGTCGTATACCTTAAAGTATCCAAGAGTAGTATCAAGGAATTATAGTGTAACCAGACTGCGGTAAGTTAGCAGAGAGTGAGTTTTAAGTAGCCCAGCTAGAATACAGCCACTTCATTTATGGTATATATCACAAATACATAAGCTGACATTAATTTGGTAGTGAAACCAATAGGTGTCTGGTGTGAGACACAGAAAAAGACAGACCGTCTTAGCATGCGACCAAGAAACTGTAGCCGAATGTGATCGAACACAAGTCCTTCTGTACACAAATCTAAATGACTTACTGGACTGAGAAAATCGTTTCACGCCAATTTCAGGTTTGAAGATCTGCGATATATAAGGCCCACTGACTACGATTGTGTGGCCATAACCAGCCCTCAGAACTATGTGTGTAAATATATATACATATATTTATTTATCTTAAATATGTATATACATACGGACGTTTGAAACAATGGTCCCCAGAAACAGATGTCTGCTCGTGCTATACTGGTTTAATTACTTTCGCTGTTCTGACAGATCAGATGCGGAAGTAATGTCCGTGCAGAAAACATCTTACGCTGTACTGAACCTTTTCCATATATAGATATACCTACGAATCTAAAAAGCAGTGACGAAGATCCGAGTTATCACACCATATCGAACTCATTCTGTTGTTCATGCGGTCCACTGAGGACAGAATAATCTATTGTATTAGGGTTCGCCTTCACCTGCCAGTAAAATCTTTTATCAGTACCCACTGATCGTCTCTGGTGTGTCTCATAAAATACTCAGTTAAATGTATTCGTATATGAAAAATGAAGAGCTGAAAATTAGCACCTGTCGTTTTTGCGGTTGCGGATGCACACTCGATGTAGGCTACTTTTCAGCTGTCTTCCGTGTTTAACATGTCTTCTTTATCCAGCTCTCTATCTTCTCCTGAAACAGCGCGTGTGTCGAACCCAAATACTGGTTGTGCGTGGCGACGTCTGGAATAAAGTTGTTAATGCATTATTCACTCACTTGTAGCTAATGACATTGGCTAAGATTGTTGATCCCTGAAAGACTTTGTTATTCTGTCTTCAACTTAAGATGGTGCACCAACTCATCGGTCAATAATTGCCCCAGAGAACTCCTCTAATCGTTTGGCTGGTTCGTCTCTCCGTATGTAGCTTGAGAAATTCTGAATTTCCAAGAAGTTTTTCATTGCTATTATACTTTATGGCGTTGAGCAAATTCAGGTCTTCCTCGGTGTTTCCGGCAAAACTGACAGGGTAATATGTAGTCTGCTGTGACAGAGGATCAAATACCTGGTTAACGTCTGAGAGCAGTCCGCAAATTTCCTCGAAACTTCTTACGAGGGCGTTGCACGTAGTAGTCAAGGTGTACACTTTATCACTTCATCTTGATAATAAAATCCACACCGTCCTAGTTCCAACACTACCTGGATGACGCCTCTAAAGAAATCGGTGACTTCTTTCAGTTTCTGATGACCGGAGATCATTTTATAAATAAAAAGCGGGAGTTACTGGTGCCGCCAAATGATCCGGAATAGACCACGCAGAGTGATTAAGCAAGATTGTTCCATAAACAATGATTATATGCTGACCGGATCATACTCCAACAGTACTCGTTCATGAAAGCTCGGACCAAAATGATCATATCAATTGTCGTCAGTAACTCAATGAACAGATAAGCAAAGAGTTCTGTTTAATAATAGTGGGTCACTAGGAGGTTCTAGATAAATGTGAAACAGTTCACCGGGCAGTATGTTGTTGCAACTTTAGATAAATGAGGGGAAGAAATTACGCAAAGCTGTCAATAGCATTACTTTCAGATGATTGTACGTTGGTACTACGCCGAATGCTCGATAACTAGACACAACGAGGACTAGAGGATCTACGATCACCATGGGACTGTTTCAGTGGAGGGCCAGAGGGGGGTGCTCCTTTTTAGCGACTATTACCATAAGTTAAAAACTCCTATAGGAAGAAAACTCTGCCACCCAGGCGAATGAGCATTCTTTCGGACGATTAAAGTACATTATTTTCGATGTTGAAAAATAGATACTGTTTCATACCCACAGCATTTTGTACACTGTCAGCGGTTTAATTTTACTTTATAAAGTTGAGCATGAAAAACATGCAGTTGTCCAATCCAGTATTGGAAAAATATGCTACAATATGCTGACAAAATCAGTTGTGACATTTTGCTGACTCACGAGTGCAACAAGGTAAAATGCGTCAACTAATAAAAACCAAATGTTTGGTTGATAACGTAAGGCGAAAACAAAACGACGACGTAATGAGTTTAACATTTTTATATCGATGAGTGATAGAGGAGTGCAGCCTACATCCTTATAACAACCGTGTTGAACACTGAACCTTTGACCTCACACTAAACACGTTCAACTTATATGTGTCTGTAAATAGGGTCGAAATTGTCAGACCACTTTGGGCAAAGACAGGGTAACTGTGCTGTTGACCCCGATCAATGATTATAAGACAAAAATTTCTCTTCACGTTGAACCCACAGTAGTCATCTAACTTAGTGAGCATTAGTTACAAGCGAATACATATGGATAGAACAGTTAAATAACATGCAATATGATTTTAATTTTGTAGAAGTCGACAAGGCTAATGCGGTCGAAGTTTTAGTACTACCTTCCACACTTTTAAATTGTACGGGTCACGTTTTGCAGGTATGTACAACGTATCACAACTAAAAGGTTGATTTTATGTCTAACTCCATTCCTTTCATTGGTGACCCAATGGACACACAGGTGTGCTGCTTAGGCAATTTGAAAGGCATAATAATACTCTTTATCGTTCTTAGCACAAACACTGAATTATTTTTCATAAAGTTTTGGTAACTCATCGAAGAGAAAGCAGCTCTACTGAGCTGTA
Organism: Paragonimus skrjabini miyazakii; assembly: GCA_014338405.1. Classification (NCBI taxonomy): domain Eukaryota; kingdom Metazoa; phylum Platyhelminthes; class Trematoda; order Plagiorchiida; family Troglotrematidae; genus Paragonimus; species Paragonimus skrjabini miyazakii. The sequence goes on from JTDE01000752.1 coordinate 9,894, forward strand.
GTAGGATTTGTGCACAAATTAATCGCAAAGCCAGTTAAATGTTATCTGCATCGTAAGTTCAATTACGTTCCCTTTGTAAGTTCATTCAGAAAATAAATATATACTTAATAAGGCCTGCTGAGCGCGGAGTAAAGACCACTAGCGATTAGTTCAGACAGTATTGATCGAATTAAAGAATGCACAACGAGCAAAGTGATGCATTTTTAAGACTGTGCCAACGACACCCGGTCTAATCGCAACATAAATGGGAAGCGTACATTACTTTCGGGATACCCACATTTATATCATAGTAGGCATACTGGTTTCAATAGACCTCGTGAATCTGTGGCTAGTTAGTAATTTACAAAGAAATTTGAGTCTCTTGCAAGAGTGCCTGACGAGTTGCCCCCAGTCACCCTCGGTGCAAATGGATTAGTCACTTACTTTATCGATGGAGCTGCCTTCACTCTCCTTCCTTGTAGAATCTAAACAATGGCTACCTGTGAACAAGAGTTGGGCAGCTGGATAATTGCCAGTGCGTTTCTCTTCCAAGATTGCGTAAGTTAATAATGCCAGACAACAGGCCTACAGATACCCTAATTCATTAAGAGTATATCTCTTCTATCCACACCAGGGTCGTCTGCCATTCTGTGACTTAGATCATTAGTAGTGGTTTTTTTATCTTAACTATAGTCACTGGCATCCACCCTGACATAGTTACACGTACTGTAATGGACACCATGTTTCTTATGGCTACGGACGGCGAACTCTGGGGCAGAAGAAGTGTAGTTGAAACAAACAACAATCTAATTTGAAATAAGTCCTGCTTATGGAGGAGGCAAGCAGGTTCTGTCAGAATATCTAATTATACATCTGAATAACAGCTTGTCACCCAACTAATATTCCAATATTTCCAGTCCAGCATCCTGTGGATACAAGATCAACTGGAATGAACGGAAGTTAGTTTCGACAGTGGTGACAAGGTGCTCAAATACACTTGTTGCGAAGTTATAAACCGACAAAACCTAATTCCTTTGGCAAGAGCCAGAAAGCATACTGTGTGGGCCGTATAAGTAATGTGACTTGCAATATGTATCGAAACGAACTCATTCATTCTGTATAAAATATGAAACAGTGTAACAAAATAAAATTGTACCGCATAAAAACAACAGTTGCACACGATCCATATCGTAAGTCACAACAAACTTGCAGTTGGGCGAAAAAGTAAACAACGTTGATTTAAAAACACCCTTCAAACCATAGCCAAACCAAAATTAGTTAGGTAGTTTTACTGAAGCACATGTATGCAAAAGGAACTGTCTGGAGGGAACAATTTATAAACGGAAAGGTGATAAAGATAACGACAAGGAGTTTTTAAACATTCTTTTATGAAATAAGTTGGTACAACAACCTGATGAGTTACATTCAAATTAATTTTTTGCTGTTCGCTTACTGTTGATATAGTTCTCACAATACACTATATATACTTGTCTGAAAACCTAGTTTGCTTTTTGTCCCAGAATGACAACAATATTGTGTCGTATAGGAAGTTTTGTTGGGGGAAAAAATCCATCTCTCTCCAAGAATCTTTAATAATTCATGTTATCCCCATTGTGGGCCTTGTTAGTGTTCTGTATTTCACGTGCGCCGTCACGCAATGTATGAAACTGTTTGAAAAGTTTTTCCGTCCATAACGTCATTTCTGGCCTGCCCAAACTCCATTATGTTTTATTTTGCGTCCGTTTTGTGTTAACTTGCTTGGGACGTAAGACAACCTGTACAACATAGTCATCATGCACTGTTACTGCACCTGCTAGGCACAACAGTTGCTGAAGTGTAGACCAAATATATTGGTTTTGCAGACGGAGTTGGAGATTTTGTGATCATTTTTGCGAACGGCTCTTAAGTATTCATTATGAGTACAGGAATTATCATTTTGGCTTCACTGTCGCTTAGGTCTGTAATTTCTAATACACGATGGTGAACAACATAATTTCCGTTTACATTCTCTTCATTCTCGATAGTTTCCGAACCATTGGACATTGCTGGTTGACCATCTTCAATTAAAACAATCTCCCCTTGATTGTTGAAATCGGTGGGGAGATGCGACGCTTAAATGGGGTCTCGACATGAGTCAAAACGGAGTCAAAGGACGTAGGTATACGGTTCATTATGATTCTCGATGCACACAACCAAACCGACACTTCAAGACCGTTTCCGTTCTTATTTGGGCTCATCGGGTAAAATAATAGTCTGAATGGGAAACTGAACAAGTAACTCGCGTTACGAGTGGATATGGATTTCTGCATGTAGTGCGAAGAGTTGCTGGTTCGGTTCCCCACTCAGGCTATTTTTTACTTAATAAGCCCAAACAAGGACGGAACTCATCTTGAAGTGTCGTTTTGGGTGTAAGCATCAAGAACCATTGTAAACTAAATTTTGAGCCATTTTTCCCGTATCCCGTGCAAACTGGTGATCCAAGTTAGACTGCGTCCATCCAGATAGACGGGATAAAGGTATGTTTAACTCATTTGCGGAAGTAAATACACTGGCAGAAACAAAAAATTGGGTGAACGCGGTTATTCTGAATCATAGAAGGTGGGGCACTTTTTGCGTGACGTAACTTTTATGTAGGCAACTTTACAACGTATTTTATCTGATAGGGACTCATCACGTTAAAATATCTTGTATTTTTTGTTACAGCAAAGCTTTTTGTATATCTTACAACCTCTTGATTCTAGAACCTCTGTTGGGTATCAATCATATCCAGATATTTTCGTTCAGACGATAAAATGAAATACTCGGTTGTAGTTTGACTTCATTTGGGAATAATCGGTTTAAACAAACGTACCACTGTTCCGGTCAAATTCAAACCGTTTGCTTGCTTCGTGGTAGCCGATCCCATTTCCAATGATGTATAACTTTTCCGGGGCATCTTTAAAGCGATTGCAGTAAGCGACCACCGGGAAACTCATGAGCAGATGAAACCCTCTCAACAACAGCAAAACGGCTTACTCCATACTGGAAGTGTAGTAGATGACACTATGTCCACTACTTTTTTCAACCGACACTGGTGCGCGTGCTGCTTTTGACGGAGCTACAAGGTAGATCACAGCCTTTTCTACCGACATCAAAATTCGCTTAATCAAAGCTTCCGCGAGCCTCTTTAGCCTCGTTTTCCGAAGGCTCAGGTCCCCCTTGTTGTAAAATGAAATAATCTCCTAACCTACAGGAAGTGTATACCGATAGAGCTCTCGAGATAGTGTTGGGCTGCGACCACACATGGTGTCTACTTGTCAAGACTATAATGTTCCCAAAGATCAAAGTTTTCCAAGTGTTCTAGTGGTCATGTACACCCCTTATTGGTGAGATTTGGTGTATGGGTGTTCTTGAAGATCGTAAGCTGCAAGTGTCTGTTATGGATTACTAAACCAGTTTTGACTTTTTGATGTGACGAAACTTGATATACTTTGACGGGTCACTATTCTAAACTGGTAGTATTAAACCACCGCATTAAAACCCGCAGTCTCCAGAGATCCGTCTCCAGGTCACAAAAACTCTTCAATGAAGGCAGTCCGAGGTGATTACGGGAGTGCTCGGCTGCTGCGCCAAAACGAGACTAGTCTCATTTCTTTGAGATAAGAAGAACCTCGTCATTAAAATCGAACGTCTAGTTCAGTATACCTCACTTACAATCGTGGGCGGAGAGTTCAGCTTTAGTCGCAGTACCGGGCTAGTCAAAGTGGTGGTTTACTATAACCAGATACTTTTGTACGTAAGCATATTTGTAAACACTGTTGAATTGGACGTAGCTGCCTTAGTAACCAAGACCTTCCTTAACAAATTTTAGAAGGAAGAAACTATGTTGAAGTAAGTCTCGACCGGATATACACTGATGTGGATGGGATACAACTTACTGTCTTAAGTTGCCTGTGCAATTCTCATCGTTATCTAACGCAGTTACTGCGTTCTCTTGCTCACTAGGTCAACTAAATTGTCATGTAAATTTTTTTAAAAAAGACCCAACTTGGATTCCTCATTTTGTGCCCACCTACTTGGGGGAAATTGAAGAAGTATTTTCGTTTGTTTATTGTCGTAATGTGTTTCTGAAAAAAGTATGATATTGAATGCATGTTTTCTACACTAAAAAGAAAATTGCGAAATGAACGCAGTTCTAATATCTTTTTGATACTTGCATCAACCATTCCCCATTCATGATGATGAAAAACTAGAAGGGAGGTGCTTTATAAATGAAACTTTTTGTACATGGTGGGACGACTGCCTTCTCGGAAACAAAAATGAGTGGCCTGCGAAATTTACTTGTTAGAAATGTTTGCAGTTGTCTTGACTTATTTACTTCCCTGTCGCTGAAATCAGTAGCATACTCTTAATTCACCATGCAGAAATATCTTTATGATGTTGTCACGGCACTTTGTGCGGGTCACTTTGCGTTTATGAGCGCAGGTATGTTTGTTGTGTTTGAGTCATCTAGCAACAACCAATCTGCATTCTACTCGAAATGGTTAGAATGATACTTATCTTTTTCTTGCTGAATGTTGTCTTTTAGGAATCACTATGATATGGATGCCTTATTGAGCAAGCACTTATAAAGGCACTAACTCCTTGTTAACTTTGGCTAATTTGTTCTAACTGCTTTTCTGTTGCCTGAAGGGTTATGGTTTCAGTGTGGTCTGTTGCACTTCAGCATAACTGTCGGCACATTGATTCGGCGGATCGGGATAAAATTCTCATCAACAGAAGGTTCAGATCCTCCAATCCGAAGTAGCCAACCGAAAGCATTAAAAAAGAAAAGACTCGAAACATTAAACGAGTGCTGTATTTTAAAGCTTCATTTTACGTTGAAATTCATGTAGTTTAATGAGGATCTCCTAAAAACACTCCAAACAACGTGCTTGGTTAGCTGACGTCCAGTCCGTATATTTGTGAGCAGTGTAATTGAAATCCGTCTTTAAATTTGAAGTCTATAGTAAGGATTTGCGATTTCTAATGACATCGTGTTGGCGAACCGTCTATATGACTCGTCTCAAATGTCGTATTGCTTTTCATCAGCCATTTCCATACATAAGGACTTAGAACAATCTAGTTGCTAGTTGCACTAAACTAATATTTCTCAGTACGTGCGTAATACAGACCCCCTAATGGTTTAGAGAGTGATTTAGTTACTCGGGAGCCCAGATTTATGTTTACTGTTACTCAATACTTCTGCCCGTACTCTTCACATTTCTTGAACCAAGAGAGTTTCTACCAGCTGATTTGGTTAGCCACTATTATTTTGCACTCTGATTAGGTTTGTTAAAAAACTGCCACGAATTTCTTTCATCTACAATACTTACGATTAAATGGTAGTTTGCAGTCACAACATAAGTTCTATCTGTTATATATGGGGGTGCTCAGGGGGGTTTTATTAGTAAGAATCCATTTATCAGTAGACTCAATCGTTGATCTGTCTAAAATCTTTTATGTCACGCGGGTTATCCTGTTTCCATTACCCAATTTGCACCGTACACGGGTCCACTCAAGGGTCTTCCATTCGGCAAGGGCGTATTGCTTCTAATCCATCTGTCGTGAAGCTACTCACCAACACCAAGTGGTATTCTCGTACTTCGGTATTTTTAATTTCTATCAGTGTAGCGCACTTTCAGGTGACTCGTTTTTTCATGCTTAGATAGTGTGCATGCCTTTTATGTCTTAGCAAATGATCTATTCGCCGCACTAGGTTATTTTTCATGATTGTTTTGGATCAAAACATGTAATATTATTGATGAGTAGTCGGGGATTTGGCTAATTTCAAATTGAACATCGCCCACAGTTGGTTACAACTGTCGCATTCTCACAGACTTTCCAGTCTGCCCGTTTACTTAGGGAAAGTTTAAATCATAAATATATTTTTAGCTGATACGTTCAACACTACTGAGTAGTGTTATTGTGAATTTGTTTGCATATCTTTGAATAATCCACCACTTTTTCAAGTTCTATCTTTCACAACATATTTACAGATTGATTTCATAAGTGATGGATGCGAATGTGTTTACCTTCTGAAAAATTTCTAATTAGGACAATGCAAACCCATTCTGCATTTTACTGTCATAAATGTATACATTCCAGTGTGTGTTTGCAAATTGTTCTCTTTCCTTCTGTGTCAGCAGCCTGTTCAATGTTTCAATCTAAACCTCATTATCCACATTATGTTTTTATCGGAAAGCTTGTAAATGCTTTCGCGTATACTGTTCAACATCTCATTACATCTAGAAAGCCAATTTTAATAAAACACTTATGAACTTTCGTTAGTTTCACATACAATGTAGGATGTGAATGGATTACTATTCTCGTCATATTTTTGTTTTCAGTAGACCACTGAAGCGCTGATGATAACTTAGCAGTGCAAACTAAAATGCTTGCAAGGGACGTTCACCGTGTCTCGGTGGTTCATTGAACTTTGTGTAAAAACTTGGGTGTAGTTACGCAGACCACCACACTGCTGGTGGTCACCGGAATCAGCTGTTTACGAACTATTCATGGATCTTCTGTGTTGTCTCTTGGTTTACCTTTAAAACGTCATCTCGTCGTATGTTGTGCAAACAGGCGTAATGTTTTAAAACAATTTGAGTTATCGAACGCGGGTGTATGAATAGAATAATTTATATCGGACTCTTTTCTGTTGGCGTGATAGGCATATTCAATTCCAAAATTCTCGGGTATTTCCATTATTTTTAATGCTTAGCATATATTTGTCATTTAACGTGGTCAGCCTCACCGATTGTCAGACTGTTTGACGAGTTGTGAGTGTTTGTCAGTCAGTCAACTATTTCGCTTACCATTTTGATTCAACATTGTCAGCGATGGTACTTAGCGGAAAACATTCGCAATTCTAGTTAACGCGGGCTACTATCAGATTTCTGATTTTACCAGTCGCCTTTGGTAGTTTGTCAATGCTAGAATTAGATACTTTGAGATAGGGAGCCGATTTCATTTCATAGCATTTTCCAACTCACCCTTTAAGTTATCCGACATCGTACACTAACATATAGAACAAACATCTGTTTCACTCACAGCGTATGCTTATTGATGAACTGTCTGATTAAATTCCATCATTTCTCTCTCTTTATGTTTCAGTAGAAACATCACCTCTAATGTGATACATTTTGTTAGTCATACAACATTACACCATCGGTGATTTTATTAGATGCTGTTTTGGAAAAGATCGATTTTTGAATTGACAAAACAAATGTTGTTTATAATAATGGTGCACTTCCCGTGAGCGATCATTTCTGTTACACGAAAATCTGGGGCTAGATACCCTGAAGGAGTTACTATGTTTGCTTATATTCTCTAAGAGATGAGAGCCATTCCGATGTTTGTTGTAAATCCAGTATTCACTGGGTAATTCACACCACTTCTTCCAAAAATGGTCATCATGGAAGGTTGCATCCTACAAGGGGTTCCCTATAAGAGAAGCTTCAAATAAGGACATTTATAAAAGCGTGGATTTATTAATAATTTTCACAATCTAAGGAAACTGAAATGAATAGTTGTCGCAGAAAGTAATAATATTAGATTTCTGGCAACAATAGCAATAAATCACTTAATTAAGAGACTAACTACTTCAACTGAAGATGCAACACACTGCCATTTTGAGGACGTTTGATTGGTTACCATAAAAGTTGCAGTATTTAATAGGAGTGTTACTAGTTTAAAAAATCTCCAAATCATCGCACAAATGTTGAAAAATTTATCATTGAAACATCAACTTTCTATTTTTTAATACTTTTATTGTGCAAATTAATCAAAAACAAGTTCTTTGGGATGAGAAACAGTACACGGCTGGACTGACATTTTAAATTCCTAAGTACAGATAAGACGTATACTCGTGTATGGTTAAACGGTTGTCTGGAATGAACGGTCGATACGTTTCTTTAGGACTGCTGTCTGTTTTACATACACAGTATAGCAACAAACCGTGGTAAACAACGAACGCTAACCATACACTAACCGTACAGCCGTAGGTGATTTTAACCACTGTTGATTCACTAATATGTGGTAAATATGTTGTAATTTCTTGTTATTCATTAACCAGACAATGACATTTTAACAATCATGGTTAGCATTTGGCATATTTGACAAAACTTTTGTAACATGTGGTAATCAATACTCATTTCTGCAAAGTCGTTACGGTAATATTGGATCGTTTTGAAAGGTGAACTTTGGATACCACACTCACACACCTTATCGCGTCCTAAGCGAATGTTTTCTATGTTCCTTACGTCCGGATGACTTAATGTTAGAAAAGAATTCCACAAGCAAATCGTAAACACATTTAACCTCTCTCCGTTTTACATTGAAATAACCAGACTATTTGTAGACGTTCAATAAATTTTTGATAAGTAAACACTCGAATTCTAAATTACATTTTTTCCTTTATGCACATCATTGTATGCTGACTGTTGAGACGCAGGCACATAGAATACTTTCAGTCTGCCCAGATCTTGACAGAACTATTTATGGAAACTTGGCCCCAGCTCATTAAAACGCGACTGGTCAACGAAACTTAATGTGATGAAACCTTCACAAACCCTTGAACTTCTTTTGATAGCACGAATAAATTACGTAAAACTGTTTTTTTTGCTGTGCACCAAGCTTTCTTTTATACATAAAAAGGATTAATAAGTAAGGTTTCTAGACCTTTTTACACCAAATAATGTAACCTGTGGGTGTGGTGAGATCTCAATGGATTTTCAGTTACAAGACTTTCATCCCGTTGTTAACAGAGAGACGACCTTGCATTAATATGTGAGCGGGAAGGTTTTGAACCTAACATGACAAAAAACTAGTTTTTTTTTATAGCCGGTATTCTTAGATAGATGATCAACACAATTTGTTAAGCTAAAATGTTCTCATCCTTTTCTGCTTCAGTTGGGAAATGCAGCCATATCAGTTGATTTATACTCACTCCGGAAATCATGTATCCATCCAGCAAAAATGAAACGACTGTAAATGTGACGTGACGATTAGTACGGTCCGCCATTACATTGAATGGTTTTACATAATCAAAAGATAATCACTGTATTCATGAACCTTTCACTAATTTTCAGCATCTTGTTTGATAGCGATCCAGTAATATACCTCCATGAAAATAACGGTGAACCTTATGCTAAAAGTAAGAAATGAAGAAAGAATTCGACCTATTCAACGAAATTTCTGTCTAAGCAGAAACAACCAACGTTAAAATGCCTATGGTCTGCAGTGAAGGGTCATTTTTTGTAAGTAAGGCTTGAACGACGTTTGTACTATGACTTGCACTATTCCGCCTCATAAATCGTTCTCACTGCGAACAGTTGATTTCACTAACTACCGGCGATGTGCTAGACAGCTCTTCTGAATTTAATGGCTTTTAAAAGCACCAGGCTGTCCAGGGACTCGAATTCAAATCTAAAGAAAAATCAGGCGATAATTCAGTCACCCCCTCTCCACTAGTTCGGAATTCCTGGCTTGTGTGGTGCTGATGATACTTTCGGTCTAAACGAATGTTTACTTTTTGTTTGCAGGAGTCTCTAAACCTCTTCTGCTGCCCTAGTGCATGCTTGCTCGTTTACTGGCCACCAACTGACGATCGATCGATTTCAGTCTTCGGGAAAATAGACTTTAACAGTGAAGTAAAATGTTTGCTGTCACTCCACATACAGTTCCGTGAAACAACGCCAAATTTTAGACAGCTGAGATTCATTACTCACTAATTCTCCTATCGTTTCCAGTCAGTGGTCAATTAGGGCACGAGTTTCGAAGCTGGGAGGTTGAACATTCTCTAATACTTTATGACTTATTAACAGCTGTTTTCACCTCTTTTTGCAAATCCATCGATTAATCACGAACGCTATCACACGCCAATGAGTTGTAGAGTAGTATTAGCGATAGAAGATTAGCCACTATGAACAACACATCTCCCAGTCATCGTATTCTATCTATTTCAATGTTTAGGTGGGTGAACTCATTTGGTCTTTGCGAGAAAATGCTCATCTGTTAATCCGTTTCTGTTTTACTCAAATTTAACTGGAATGTTCGATGCAATATCATGTGAAGACTTCTTGTGATGAAACAATTCCCAGCAGAGAGGAAATTTTACAGTGAGTACAACAAGTAGGATCATTTTTATTAGTAAAATAGACTGATTTACAGAAGCAACACACGAAGTGACCGTCTTATCCTGAAACGTTGAGAAAATTGTTGTCACTGCGATCAGTACCGTGAATCGCCTAAAAAGCCAGAGGTTCCACTCGTCACACACTGAGGTCTTAAACAGAATGAAAGCTAAAATAATTCTTATATGGCTTCTTAAATGTTTGACCGTTAATGGTGTCCGATGTGTTTGACTGAACGTAAATATTAGTAATCAAGATATTTGTGGCGTTTGACACCTTATACCTATAGCGGTCACGTTTAACAGCCTTGAAGTAGGAGTTGATTGGCCGCGGTCTTATAAAGTCAACACTTGCGCTCACGTTGCATACCTTATTCACAGATAATAGACCACAAATGAGGGAAAACAGCTCGGGTACTGTTATTCGAGACTCAATGTCTTATGTATACAAAGCAGTCAACAAGCTTATGAATCATATTGTTCCCTTTAGAAATTACATCGGGTTTGTGGTACTGTAATGATAAGACACACCAACAAGAGCTACCAGCATCAAATAACTGGAAAACTACACATTGTTGTATGCTAGTCACTTGTTTAACGGGCATCACACCGCTTACTGAAGTTCTCGGTTGTCTCGGTTGACTTAGTATATTTGCTCACCTTATCAAACGTTATGGACACAGAAAATACTATGCAACTTAGAACAAACAGTTAAGCAAAAAGCGGAAAAAAACTTTCCTGCCTTTTTATCTTATTTTGCTGGCGGTGCATAGTAAAAACTACATTAGAAGGTCTCACAATGCTGGTTACAACAAGACACGAAGCTGAACTACATCAGTAAGGAAAGTCACAGTCGAATACTATCTAACAATGACGATGCATTTGTCAAAATGTCTTCCACGAAGATGCGATGCACATTTCTCAGTGTCATTATGCCGTTCTATCAGTAGTCTTCTAAGTTATGTTCTAGAACGCTGAGGACGCTTCTATGAGCCAGCTTGCTATGCTGTCAGAGGTAATATGGTAAGCAAACAATATGCATTGCAAAAAAATATAGTTTAGGCTGCGTAGTGTCCAGCTTTTAAGGTATATTGTAACTACAGTTGTACTGAATTTGTTTTGAAATAGCGAAACATATTGTAATTTGCACTTTTTTTTATACCATCAATGCATGAGTTGTGTCACTTGCCCCAATACAAATTACCCCACGGGAGGTCGCTATTGATCTGTTGTCCGTGTTTTTTTTCGAGGGAACTTCCACACAGGTTTACATTTTTAAGTACCTAAAGTTAAGACATTTATCAGAAGTTATACTGTAACCTCTGAATAATTTTTCAGGCTTCACGTCAACTTCACGTTAATTTATTTTTGAGATTGCTTTTACGGTAAACAGCGGTTAAGGCAAGTTAGCCTACCATGTGAAAGAATTCATGTCCCACATAAACTAATCTTTATCCTATGAGGAACATTAGATAAACAAGATATATAGTTGAAATTATTTCCTAATGATTCCTTTTTAATGCTGACAAAAGTTTAGTAATGTTTTAATTAATCGAAATTCATATTTTGGAATTATTCATCGGGATACCTCTTTCTTTCGCCGTATTTTTGTACTTCCACAAAAAGATGGTGTTTGGTCACATTGATATCAAAGAGCATTTTCAAGATTTCAGTTGTAACATTTTAATGAGATAAAAATTAGCGGTGGCTATGTTTACCATTCATATAGTTTTACCTGTACTGTCAGAGAAATTGGTTTTAACTCGTATGTTTATGAATCTTACGATTAATGAAGCAGATTTTTTTTACAATTGGGAAGTTGGATTATCACCGTGGATCTTGCAACGGGCGTGCAGTTAAACGAGTTACCAGATTTCGACCTTTTGTTTTATTTCCTAGGGACTGCGTTTTAGAGCAAAACCATCATGCTTTTACATATTTGTTACCAAATTATTTAACACCAAATGAGCGCATTCAACAATTTGGCTAAAGTCATTTGTGAACAATGCCCGGAGTTCTCAAAAATATACTAGCCCTCTGTCAAACTACTTATTATTCACGATTGGTTTTCGCTGACCGTAGAAAGCTTAGTTTCTTTTTGTTACGATGATAAAGCTATTTTGTAACAGCGTCGATGACTTTAAGATGTGACTTACGAAGTCCTGTACGAAAACATTGTAACTGGATGACATAAATAATTATGTAGATGATTTTATAACAACTGTTTTTTGATAACTGTTTGATTCAGCTTGAATTTGATGTTCAACTTAATTATTGTTACAGGGAAGTGCAACTGTGTAGTTACAGGTATACAATCATTTAGTACGTATACCCCTGAAAGGTTTTCCTATTGATGCCGTCTTAAGTATAGTGCAGAATGCATACTAGTTAATGTACACAATCATTGCTGTAGTGGAGCTTCTTTTATTTGTACTGATCGGAAGAGAATTGTAAAGAAAATGTTAGCAGCCTGAAAAGAATAACAAAACGCAATGTATTTTTATAAATGAATGGATATCTGCTTTATTTAGTCACAGTTTTATCTTCCATGAGCAGATTTCTTGCTTCCAACAATGATCACTATCACTTCTGTATGTCCAATAATGGGTTTTAGTACGAACAGTTCTACTGTTCAAGGTTGGCATGCTGCGCTGAGTGGTTACTGTGTAGTGAGATGCATAAACGATAGATATGCATGAATCTGACGCTTATTTATCGTACGGGTAGTCAATAAGTGGATCGTGGCCCTGACAATGTATGTATTTAAACATGCGCAAGCACTGAAATAATCAATAAAATAATGAATCAGACAAATGAATTAAATTCATATGAAGGTGAACGAACGTTTTACAGATACTCTGAGAAGCAATTGCTGGAACTTATGAGAACACAAGCGGATGCATACTCAGACGATTGTTAACCTGTATCATATTTGTAGATACCTCAACAATTCCAGGTAGACTACAGTCGCACCGCCAGTGTGATCTGCCATCTTAAGGGAAAATTAATGGACTCAACATGCCACAGGTCATGTTTTCATGAGTTTTCAATGTGGAGGTTTGTAGCTATTGCTTAGTTAAGTCATCTCTGTTGATCTGGAAACATAGGGATGATAAAGTTTCAGACGTCAAACCAGGCATACACTGAGGAGTATGACAATATTTCGAACTTAGTTTAATCCAGAAAATGTCTCCTTTTGAACAGTTAATAAACGTAGATCATGACAAAACAGACCGTAATTACCAAACATCAAGCAAACTGGTTAACACCCAAACAGCTACTAGTGAAACATCACTACTTACAAAATATTCTCATATATAACTCGCAATGACCCTATTTAATTGTAATAACCTGATGAGAATGATCGAAAACAGCTGTTTGCAAAATTGACTTCTTATGAATTCTACTGGAATTTGGAGAGGAGAATATGAATAAATCATATAAAACAGGACAAAAAACAATAAGGTATCACGCATTACTTGGATTATGCATTTATTGTTTTTGATTCCTACGTAAGTCATGTTAAAAAGCTGAAGTGAAAAATGTGTAATGCACACTATTGCCAATGAAAATGAACATGTTCATAACAGTCAGTAATGTTGGTAAACCGAACAGCAGTGGACAGTATTCTGTCAATATCGTTTGCTTGGACTTTGATAGCTACGGAGTTTTATCACGTAACAACCCGGTAAAATGTATGATCGTATGAATAAAATGACATATCTCCAACAGAGCTGTCAGAGCTCAATTTAAATGAGCAAGTTAAGGGCTGACTATCTTCTATAGTCAACTAACTACCTCAAAGTTCTATGTCAGGTCAAGATACCAGAGATGTATAGTGGTGCAGTAAACAATGTTGCAATTTTAAAACGAGGATCACGTAAACAACGTGGTAGCACCGGTGAGGGCTGATGTAAATAACAAGATGGGTGTATCCTAATGGTGGATACAAAAAAATATTAGACACTTTTGAAAAAGTGGGAAAATCCCACCGGATTTTGCCTGTTTTAAAAACTGAGGGATGTGTTTTTGACCAGCAGACTATTACAATTTAGAAATTTACTGGTAGCTGTTTTGTTTTGATGCGTACAGTATGGCACTTACGGCATTAGGTCAACTAATGAAAATAAACCCATTCACTGTCCATCGCGTTACTCAATTACAATACATCCAAGTTGCATACAGGATGTATAAGCCATTGTTTAATATCCTGTTCTTGACCTCAACCGACGTATGTAGTGGTTGCGTTTTCATCTGTTTAATATTATGTTGTCAGAAGCGGTCAAAAAATGGAATCAACACCAAGGTGACACATTCGCTCCGTTTGATCTTTTTTATCACAACACACATTTGGATAGCGTCTACCGTGACACCCTTTGTAGAATGATTCTACACCGAAAATGAGTCAGTGTTTATTTATCCACCGGTCAAGGTCAGCTACTCCAGGGTGTCGCTACTATGAAGCGAGCATTGTTACCGGATTAGTTCCCACGGTTATTTTGTGGACTTGCGCAGTGTCCAATGATTGATGTCGTAATCGACTAAAATGTTCCTTTCGATGTGAATCGTAATGGAACAGCTGGCATCCAGCTCTAGTTTAAACAAACCTCATTTTGTTAACTGAGGTAATAAGCAAGTAGGGAACGTTGACACTATGACGGTAGAAGCTGATCCTGGCTAATCAGCGTAACAAAAATTGTGTCCATCGGAATTCTATTTTTTTAAACCATACGAATTTACCTTCTGCATATCTCAAATATATTATGAACCATATTCTAAAATAAAATTTGGTAGAAATGTACACATTCAGTGTTGACACCAAACTAGAACAATTGTATAGTTTGGGTAATGTTTCCTAAAGTTACCCCATCGCATTAAACGGTGATGTGAATCGGCACAGCTGAACATCGGAACCTTGTTAAAGTAAACAAATCTATTTCAAGGTTCCCGTGATACGTTTAAACCACCTGATGCTCAGTGCACCGTCAAGGACAGGCAGGTGTAACAAGTTTGCTAGGAGTGAGTGGCATTTACCATACCAATCTTGCACGATTAATGCAATTTTATTCGCGAGTTAGTTTAACTAACACTCACCCAAAAGTACATCTCCACAAAGTTTGCCTTGTGGACCTTGCTTTATAATACTATCTTAGATTTTTGTTTTGGGTTGCAATACACGTAATACTTATTCTGAACATGAACGATTGTTGCTATCCTACAGTGAAACTGGAAGACGTGGTTGAAGTTATATTTCAAGGACCAGAGTAAGTAATAAGTATAAGGATTGCAATATTGATTTCAGGTCTAGAAAAGTTTGTTTGATTTGGTTTGACGTCAAGTAGTTTGCTTAACTTCACATTGAAAATGCCATTATGTTACTTTTACAGTAGATTGTTGAATCACACTAGTGTTCGCCAGTTTAGTTACGTTTAGGTAACCAAGAGTAACTTCGAACTGTTCTATTTCGAATGAACTTGAATTCTCACCATCTGCTGGACTCACTTAGACCATACTTCTAGCATGTCAATCGATTACGGATGAATGAAATAATGGCGATTCTAATCAGTAGTTAGTATGATTAACGTTATTACGTGGATCGACATCTAACCTGACACAACTCTAACGTGTAATATTGAACATTTCAGTTTATCCTGTCCACCATTACCAAATACACATGTATGAAGCTTGGCATTTCGGAAAGTATCTTGTTTTTCCTAGATGGCATACAACACTGCTGGCTACATACCACGTGCATAAGACTCAGTCAACCGACCTGTCTCCATTTATAATTGATAATGATGATTGCTGACCTCCTGTTCAGACGATGTGTTCAACTTAACATTGCTTTTTGCGGGTACAGTAACGTGATTCCTGTGCAATGCCTTGTAATTTCGCCAGTGGAAGCTGGACCGAGATCGAAAGATCTGATCACATTAGATAATAAATGCTGATTAATAGTACGAAGCGGTTTTCAAACGAGTTAAACATCATGCACATTCCTTCAGATCTTTGTATTCAGTTAAATTTTTCAGTTGGCTTTTTCCAAAGATCAACGAACATGAGTCTGGCTCTTGTTGACGCTTTTCATTGGTGAGTATTCTTGCCATTTTCTGGTTGTGGACTCCCATTCAGGTTCTTATGAAGTGCTCACCACTGGGCTTAAATTAGGAACGATGGAATTATTTTATTTAACCTCCAACAACCGTTGTTTCTCTGTTTAATTAAATATACCACGCTTCCTTTTACATCAAGCAAACGTTGATATTTACTTGGCAGAACTTAGTGAGTTTAATAATCGAGAAACGTTTGCGAACTTTTTCATTTTTGGTGGATGCTATTACTAACAAACAGAAAATGCCACGATAATCACCATTTCGTTTTACCTTCGCTTTAATTAGATCGTTTTAAGGACACTTAGAATAACTGTAATTGACATACGGATGGTACGCAAACAATCCACAAACACAACGCCAGATTCATTAATCACCTCTTTACTTCCACCACTCACGTCGTCAAAATATTTGTCTTTCAAACAGCAAACTACTATCTGTCGATTATTTGCACGTCTCATCATTGCAACAGGATTATGGATGTTTATAATAGGTGAATATTTCAAAACCTGTTTCATCAAGAGATATACACATTTTCTGCGGTTTGTCAACTACAGAAAATTTAATTAACCACCAAGCATACAGAATGAGTAGACCATACAGCCCGAAAACCCTCTGGAAAAATTTAGTTTGTTCACAGACCATTGTGAAAGAAAGGTGGCAAGGAATCGTTTGTAAAAGTACGCTTATGGCCAAGGGCGAGTTTTCCGAAAGCCACTACCGGTGAAACTGAGTTGTTCTGTCAGAATAGATATAGAAACTGACGTACCGAGCTAACTTTTACCAAGGCGTAAATGAATGACACAGTCAGTCATCATTTTTAACTGCAGAGATACAACCTGTGATGCTTGAATGCTTCAAGGATAAACCGTCTAAGTCATCCGTTCTGTATTGCTTTTATTAATCTGGTTATTTAAGGCACACTTGACGTTCAACAAGGGAGTTATACAAAGACATTACTGATCATTACCCAAGTCTCTTAGTGAAGGAGCCGTCACATTTGTCAACAACTTGATAACGGAACGCTGGAATGAACTGCGTGACAACTTCAAAGTTAATGGTCTATTCAAATGTTTTCAACGTTCCCCATATGTAATTGTTATAAAAAAACGCTGCCCAAAGCTGTAACACGTTTTGTTCAATCTGGAAAGTCAGAATAGTGAAACTTCGTTGGCTGCCCTGTGGGAGACTTCCGATGTAAACCCAACTGAACTGTCCTAATCAGTTGTCCGGCCGCCTTTGTTTGTTAGTAACCCTCAAGTTACACAATCACCTTATGGGGAACATCGAAGCTGTTCTGTTGCTTTCAGTAGGTAACACCACAGTTGGAATTTATCATCAAGTAAAACTTGTATAAATCGTTCGACCTGCTCAGAAACATACTGCTTATTGAAAAGTAGCCCGGAATTCCATCGCTGGATTTCAGACGTGATCACGAAACGGGTTTATTGCTCATAAACGCATGTGGTTGTGCTTGCTAGTGATAACTCGGTCATTTCTAACGTAAAGTGAGCAGCTCAGAAGTCAACAAAATTGCCAGAAAAAGAGATCATGTGCACTGCATGCGACCTCAAACAAAGACGAAACCAAAATACATTGCCAACTTCAGTAGGGCTGACCATAAGGTCTTTTCAGATGAAAAATTTCTAATCGAACGTGTGAAGTCTAATTTATAAGAATTGTTCACAACAGCTGCTGTCCAATTAAAGGATGAAGGATACTCGTAAATTTCTTATATTCCCCTGGTTTTTATTTGGTTAAAAATCTATTTTTGTATGCAGGGCGTCAACTCTTTTAAACGGAAACGGGTGAATCTTTCTGCTCTTGATTTCTTTTTCTACCATATCAACATGTGCTTTCTTTATCAAATTATAATCTGGACATTTCATCTTCTTTTGTAGTTTTCTGTTAATATTGATACAGTTTATACAGTTGACCGTGCTTGTTGGCAATTTTATGGATTACGTTCCAGATGTGTTCACTGCGCCATGCAACAGTTAGACTAATGAAACGTAGTATACATTTTCGTAAATATGCGTGCCACTGATGCAACGCATTGAAAGAAAATTCCTTTCCAGCATGTGTTTTGATTATGTTGCTTTTCGATATGATACCTGCCTACAATACACAATGGAAATCATGTCAACGAGCGTCTGCCGTTGAGTAAACACATGTGAACAGGAACAAGTTAATATAATGAATGATACAACATCACACCGTCAAAGGTCGTTTTGTTATTTAGTTTGGTAAACAGAAGCCTGAACATTTATCTCAGTGAAATGTTAGTACACCGTTACTGTCATCATTTATATGTAGATAGCATAACGTTTTTCAACATCTTCAGTCATTTATTTACTACTCCTAAAAAAGAAATCAACGTACATGATCTAACGGATCAAAAACAATATAATCCACCTATAACAAAACAGTAATCACGAGCAAAATCGATGTCTTGCATTTGTCTCAGAAGCTTATACAGTTGTGGTCGGGTAATAATAGACTTGAAGCTACTTCAAGCCAGAAAAACAAATAAAATTTACAGTTACAATTAACAAGCCACTGGACAATAGCACAGAGGCAGAATGGAAGCTACGTTGTAGTTATTGAATTTGGCAGTGTGAAAGTCTACCTGCCAACGATGGATTAACTGCAATTAACAGGACAACTTAGTTCTGAGATAAGATGTGTTTAGATACAAGGAGGAATAAATGGTGGAAGTACAAAGGATTATGCTTCATTTTACCAATGGCCAACCCACCCAGTAAATGAGACAATTCAGGTATCTTCGTCAGAGTCCGTCAGCCATGTACTCAAGTAATCAAAGTCGTGAGTTCTCTTCACAACATGTTTGATCTGCTTACCTCCAGTGATCTTTGCAACTGAATGTTCATGTTTGTTAGTAAAGCTGGATCGATTAGCTTCTGATCTACTTAGTGTAAACAACCATATCAATCCCAGTCATAGAATCATTTTATCAGTGTGATGCATGATCTAATCAACATTACGTATGCTCTTTGATTGACTGCACGTCAAACATTTAACATCAGTCTAATTGATCCACCCTCAAACTGTCCAGTATGTCACCTTACCAGAAAAGAATAACGTTACGAGTAAATCCGTCATCAGCCAATGTTTCTTCTAGCAAGGACTGTCGTTCAATGCCTGAAACAAGACCCTCATGCAAAAGCATTACGCAACTCTTTATTTCAAATCTATCTGTTACTGTAAGCTCGGCAAGCTTACAAAATTTTCGTTGATTACAAGATTAATGTTGTGGACGATGTATCCATACGAGTTCGACCGATGCAATGCACCAAATGAATTTTTTTTAACCCTTCCGTCGGATCACAAAATAAATTCATTCTCCTAAATGTAACAGATGTATCGTTAGCTGGCATCTGGAAACAGTCTGAAAAAAATGAAACATTAACACCTGGGTGTTAAGTCAAACAATCATTAGCTGTGATATTCATTTTTGTCAGTGAGACTCAAATCTAGGTTAAGGAATAGCACCACAATAGCTTTCTTCGGAAAATGTAAGTTCAGGCACATAGTTGCAACAGTAGAAATTTAGTCTTAACTTCATATACTTCAATTATTTCTCAAATATAGATTGTAGCAAAAGTTGAAACAATTAATTGACACGGAGCTGTTAGAATAAGTTGTCTGGCTCACATCTGATAAAAACAGAGTCAAGATTATCATCACGCCTCATTCCATACTTATATATATATATATATATATATATATATATATACGCTGAATATGTGATCAGCATAGTGAATAGAAGAGTGTCGTTACTGTTGATTGTCCCTCTGTGCCATCCGGTACCTTGAAATTTGCTTACTAGTGTTTATCCATCTACTGAATGTTTTGTTCCACTCTGCAAAATCTAATCACGTTTGATCAGCTAGTGGTTAACAGCCAAGTGTCTTGTTGAAAGACTAACCCAAAAGTCTACCTAAATGTGAAACTTGCAACAAAAGTTGCGTACTGTTCGAATTGGGTCGTCCAGGTCCACACTGGAAATAAGTAATCAATATACTTTTTTAAATTTCTGTTGATTTTTTATCTGCGAAGTGGGATGAAGGTGATTGAGAGAAGTTGGGGAATTTAATATGATGACAATTGAACACCACTCACTTTCGGTCTTAGCTTTTGCATTTGGATGAACGTTCCGGCGGGTTACTTCTGAAGGAAGCACTAGAATACAGCTTTGCTCTCACCACAGCTTACCTGAAATGTATATTTACTGTCTCTTGCTTCGTTACGGAAGAGCGAGGTGAACACCTTGTGCTCAAAAGCTCGGACACAGTAAGAGTAGTGTTAGGTGTTTTTAATTGAAAGCTTCGATTATCGTTCAGTAAACATCAAATACCGAATCATAAGGCGGTGCTTCGCGATTGACAATATTAGCTCTCTGCGGGTGGCTTTGGCGTATTGCTTATAGTTGCGTAACAGTGCGGAAATATTCTGTTTAAAAGTCAGTAACAACGGGTCCAAGCTAACACACTTCAGCTAACAATGAATGATTCGGAACCGCACTCGTATTTACAGGTTTTTTTGATGCGCCTGATGTAATATTCAGGATAAGGGCTTCAGTTTTATTTACTGGGAACTAGGATTGAGACTGCTTGTAACTCGAGGTAGAAATTTCTTTGTGGTTTACTAGGAATGCCGTACAACATGTGTACAAATGTCTTCAGTGTAAGCCGTTTAAATTATGCTACCACAATGCAGGGAATAAAAGAAATTAGTTCCTCGATATTGAATTACTTGTTATTTACTTTTTTTCACTTTAAACATCACCCACAATTGGTCGCAACTTTCGTATTCCCATAGACTTCAGTGGGCCACTTTAGGAAAAAAGCATTAGAGTCGAGTTTCGCTCTCGTTAGAGTTCGTCAGTAGTGCATATCCTCGCCACTGTCGGGACTAGAACTACGGCCACGCTTTCATGAGGCAACCGTGTTTACCACTGTGCCATTGACCTCACGTTAGGCACGACCGAATTATCACATGTGAACGTTCAGCCACTTTCGCTTGTGATTAATGATCAGGTTACCCGATCGTCTCGATAGGAGACACTGTTACTGTCTAATTAGTAGTGTCAAACTGTAAGCCGTTACTCATTACTAATTTTGCCGGCGCGTGAAAGGAGATATTTGGAATTACAGCAACCGATTTCGATGAGCACTCCTCAACCTGTTGAAAACTTACGCCGTTTATCTCGGTCGGTTCTAGGCATCACAGTACTTTTGGAGTTGGTCATAACTGTTTATTTACTGAGAAAGTCGTGTGCGAGATGACGGAAACCGTAACAGCCATGTTGCGCGCTGAAGCAAATTTTAGTCGACCACCTGTTTATCTGGTATTCCTTGTGATTGATTAATCAAAGTAAAACAGTTTGGCTTGTCTGTATTTTATTGGCAGTATAGTATGCTGCACGCCCACACACCTATTCATTTTGTGTAGTCCGTAATCTACCCTCACCTGGAATGAACATTCGTACGTGCAGTATTTGTCTCGAAAAATAAAAAGAACAGTTATTAGACTTGTTGAAAGACAGGAAGTTGGGGAGTCATTTGCCACATGAAAAGCTGCAGACATGAGGTTTATTCCCACTGTTTCACGTGCAAGAGAATAAAGGTCTGATGCTCGTTTGCAAAATTATCCATCCATCGTTTGATGCATTCTATTAGAGTAGACCAGTCTCTTAAATTGAAATGTTTAACTGACAAAATTTCATCTAGAAAATACCCTCTTAAATTTTACATCTTTCTCTCATGAAATCTACCGATTAACATTTTGACAACTGTTGGACTGAGTGAGAGTTTTAAAATCCTACCTGATAGGCACATATCTGTTTACTGACGCGCATTATGTGTTCCCCGATTATCCTGCCAATCTATTTCTACAGGTTACAATATGTCGACATTTGTCAGAACATTATTTTTGTACATTCCAATATTCATTGTCAACATTTTCTGTCTGTCATTTGCATTCTCCACTCCTGCTGTTCCTGAGTGTACCTTTTTGTACTTTGTAGGTTGTTCATCACATATTTGTAACCAACAGAGTAACAGAAATTCTTAAGCTCGGTTCCAACTGCTTTCTGGCTAACCTGTGGATTTTCCACATTTCCCACGGTAGATTAACGTTTGACAGAATAATTCACAGGAGAGTGTGAAGCAACCCGATGTATTATTTCATAGACTGCTTGTTACACGTCCAATGAACGCAACCATTAAGTCTAGTAGGTTAACGTTTCGTGTACGCTTGATTGTGCTTGAGCACTTCTCCATCTATGTCGGTTTACGATATTGCGGTTTCCCCGCGTGGGTTCGAATCCCATCCCCGTCGCCAAATTGTTGTAAGCCTTCCTAAACGATACGCTAGTTTGATCTCGGTGTAGTGGTGCGTTAGATAAAGTCGGATTTTCGTCCCGGTAATAATTCACACGGAAATCTGGTTCCCGAATAATACGGCGACTGTCCCCGTATTCGCTCCCAGGGCAAACCAAAAGACGCGTACAAAAACATGAGCTTTGTTCCGCTCCAAAACGTATGCGGCTGAGGCGACAAGTACAAAGTATTTATAAGGCGCGTTACGACCACACATTCCCAAGATCTCAAGGAGAACAGTTACTGGAAAAAAAGAGTTAAGATCACATATGTGCATAGCGGCATAAAAGGTCTCAATCGATTTGAACGGTTCCGCTAAGTAAGACTGAGTCAATAGTTTTTTCTTTCTCTCTCACGACGGAGGCGCCTCGGCACTGTAACAGGGTGGGCGTCCTAACACGTTGCTTATTCACAGTCGAGTTCAACGATCACGAGAGAAACAATTTTCTTCTCCGTTTAGCTTGTTTCCAGGGGAACCACTTAAATCACTGAAATTTTGTTTGTTCATGCTTCTCGGTTGTGTTTAAGGCATAGTAAATGCGATTCACTCAGTTTCACACCCGCGATTAAATCTGCTAATTTTTGCTGACTGTCTTCTCTAGTCTCATCAATTTGCATGCAGCTCTCGTATCGCAACATCATCAGTTTGCCTGAATTTCTTGCCCCTGGAACAAAATGCTTCCTTACACGAGCAGAAAATTTCGATGTGCTGAAAATAAATAGCTTATTGCTAGATGAATCTCAAACATACTTGCGTAGCAATTGATAGTCTAGTTTTAGTAAACATTTTTGGGGAACAAAAGAAGATTATATCGAATTAAGAGAGGTTTAGCACCTTTGTGTCATTATCAAAGTCATAGGAATCCGTTAGTTTAATCATTAGTTTATTAAATGATCTGATACGTCAGTACCGCTGACCAGAAAATGCCACTACGAAAGTATCAGGCCTTTGGAAGCTAGTAGTTTGCAATGTAGTTTTCGTAAACTGTTTTATTAACACTTTTACATTATAATTCCAGTACACAGTTGGTTAGTAAGACAGGAATCTAGCTGAATGATCTGCAATTATTCAACCAATCCAGCGCAATTCAAAATTGGTGTCCTTGTGACTTCCGTCTCTTAAACTTACTTTATGCTTGTACACGGTTTTGTGTGCAAACGTTTCTACAGCTGATATGAAGCTGTAGGTCGCATTCGAGAACCGTCACCTAGCACCATGTCATAATTTACCACGCAAATACACATCTACTTATTTTTCAACCGATATACTTTTTGAGCACAATGTTGGAAGTGACAATTTTCTGATGGCGACTATCACTCTCAAATGTGGTATTTCATTAGCAGAATATAAACCCAGTAGGTTTTCGTTTATTGTCACAACTGAGTGATCAGAGACTACTAGGTTTAACACGAGTACAGTGTTTCTGTTATGCAATCGAACTAAAGAAATTGCATGTACGCATTTCTCTTTCGTAATGCCTGATTTTAGTATGAGTTTTGTTACATTTTTGTTAGGCAACAAACAGCCAAGGAGACAACGATTAGTGGATCTAGCTCCGAACACGTTTGTACATAATGTGCATAATTGGCTGGCTTAATATTGATTTCCCTTCGGCGAAAGGGAAAACGGGAATTTCAACAACACTGAATAGTCTTATTTATTTTGATCGAAAAGATATTATCCCACAAAACAATGATTTTAGTGAGTATTCGACAGTACAGCTGTGTAGTGGAACAAAACAAAGAAAAAGTTATTGTTACTTAGTAAAATACATGATATTTTGGATCACTCTGTTGCATTTTATTCTGGGGCAACACACGAATTAGGGATGTGTTGATGCTAAGTGAGCAGATTTGCAGATAAGGATAGACTAAAAATACGTCTTATTGTTGCTACGTTCATCTTTAGTACAGGGCTGGAGGGGCGGACCAGAAAGACAACGGGCAAATTCACCACTAGGACGAATGGTAACGGAAACAGCAGTCACTAATGAGGAAAACGTAAATGCACATATGGCAGAGACGTGCTTCAGCGGGCAAAACAGCAGGCCAAACGTTTGGTAAATGCAACCGGAAGGCAATAAAGTCAAAATCTGTAGATAAAAAATTTGGAGGTATATAATAGTCGTCTATGTTGATATGACAATTGATTCAGCAAATATGGATCATCACAAATTGTCACTGTTGTGTAAGTTAAAGACGATTTATCATCATTTTGGTGAGTTTGATTTGAAATGAAAACTTTCAGATAATTCCAGTACTTTTGTTTGCAGCTATATCAGAATTGGAGTTCCTTGGTGGCACTGTTATGTACCATGCCAAAATCATAGCATGTATAAACAAAAACAACGGGGTTCAATTGGAACTCTGTTAACCAGAAAAAAAAGATAATGTGCTGCATCTTGAAAAAATTTTCAGTTCATCGATCATTTAACCCTACTGGCTTAGAAGAACATTAGTGTAGTTTAATAATCCGTGATCAATGTACGTTTCTCAAACGCATTTATGTTTACCAGTCAAAGACAGCAGGGTTGTTCACAGACGTGTTCATTGAATTCTCAACCCTACATTTGCCAGCAGAATCATCTTACGAGCAATGGTAGTTGGTAAACAAGACTGATTGAAATCACTATAAAATGTCAGGGCAGTGGTTGGTGCAACCATGCAAGAAAGACAATTTATCAGTGAACAGCAGACAGATTATTGTTCGTCTGTCCAGGTCGTGATGCCTGTTAATCATTTTGTGGTTTTCCACATATGCGTTTTTTCGTGATTCCAGATGACTTTTCTTCTATTTATCTATAGGTTTAAAGGCCTCCATTTTGGATAAAATCTATGAATTCGTTTGGCCATGACAGATCAAACTCAACCGTTCACAAATGTGGACGTGAAAGATTTCTCCTGCTTTTCGCAGCGTATTGAACCATCACATTTTCAGTTATTACGTGTTCTTGGCCAAGGGTCTTTTGGCAAGGTAAATCATTCCATTCTTTCTCAGTTATCTCTGTGTGGCAAAACATAGGTGTTCCTTGTACGCAAACGAGTAGGTGCTGATGCCGGAACACTATTTGCCATGAAGGTGTTGAGAAAGGCGTCGTTGAAACGTGAGTTTCATTCATTATTTACTTGTACATTTTTTCAGTCTGTTAGTCCATTTTTACTATTATATTTTCTTACAGGACTTTAACCATTTCCCCTCTGTTTTTTTTTCCATACCGTGAGCTCACACAATTTAATCCTTGATGATACACTTGTAAGACAGTATTAATGTTCCATGATTGAATGAATGCGCCGTTTATTGAATAACAACTATCATTTTTTTCGTTGGCAACATAAGTGTTGCACCAAGTTTAAAACACATTCGTTTCTTCTGGACATTTTTTTACAAAAGTGAATATGTCATTGACAAGTCAAAATTAAATGACATAAACATAGACACATCGTCAAAATTATGCGAAGTCTTGCTTCTTGATCAGCCATTAAAGTAATTATTTGTAATAACTGCACGTGAGTTTGACTTAATGTGTAATTGCTACTCTTCTTCGATTAGACGTCAAATTTCTAATCCGTCTCATATAAAATAGGGCGGTGTTATCTGGTGCCGTAGTTTTAACGCCGTCTTTTTGAGCACCTCTAATGAACCACTGACAGAAATTGCTTTTCAGTAACCGTTACAGCAGGAGCATTGAGGAAGATTTTTATGACGATTAGCTGTTTTGATCAGTAGTGCTTTTCTGATCTGAAGCATTGACACTATTAACAGATATAATGTTTTTTTTTATCTTGTAAAATAGCAAACTTTATTCTCCTGTTGGATAAAAATCTTTCGTGTTGTTTTTGATAGGAGTTTGCAATAAACCCAATGCAATGTGACTTCTCTTATTTGAATACTTACTGACCGAAAATATGAGTCCATTTCACCATTAGATTTATCGGTTAAACAAAGTGCAAATTTGACGGTGGTGTAACGTTTTCCAGAGAATTAATCAAAATTGGATACTTTAAGGCAAGTTAGTTGGTAAATTGGTTCCTAGGAGCCCAAGCTAATCAAATAACTGTTCTTTATAAGGAGATTAAGTTATCATTACCACAGTATGAAGCACTGTAATATAACGAACGTAGTTGCAGTATAGATCACACAAATATTGCCAAAGCTATGCCAGGTCACAGCTGTGTGAGTGCTCAAACAAGAGACTTCGGCTCACGCCTATTTCGGTTTCACGTTCAGTTTGTAATAGTCCAAACGACTTTCAGATCTCAACAGTTCAAACTTTGGTTTGCATATGTGCGATGCAAGTTGACCAACTAACCACGGTACATCACGGGGTTCAGTTGCATTGGCGATCCTGTGATGACGTTTGGCCATCGATTGCAGTTTTGCTTTCTGCTAATTCTCTTTTAAGAATGCTTCACAAAAGGCAAATGCTGAGTAAATGTACTAACGGGTACACACTCCTCTAGTTAAATGGGCGTGATTAGTCTAGGGATGAACAAAACTGTCAGCTGTTTCACGTAACAATTAATACTAGAAAATGCTGAATCTGAGGGATGAGAAACACCGTCATCCAACACAGTCCCATTTTGAAAAAAGTGAACATTACCCCATTACAGGTATTTTTGATCCTTGATAGTTCTCCCCATTTGCTGAACACCGATTTCAAACATATCTTGAACGGAAGAGCCGACTTGCTGTTAGACCTACGTCTGATTTTAGTCAATCTATCACTCTCGCTGTGTTAATAAATTCTAATCAGTATCCATACATTCAACTGAATTCACTATACGTATCTGTAAGATCGCACTTAATCTTGGGTTCTTCTGTCAACTTTTCACTACAATAAATTCCCCCCATTGCTTAAATTTCTACAAATTGACTGTCGGCAGAATTCTTTTTTGTATGTTTAAAATCTGAGAATATAGCTACTGATCATTCACGATCTGAGGTGATATAGTAATTTATTGATTTCATTCAGTTGGAGTGGTTCGACAATTTTCACATCTTCAAGCAAGTATATGATGTGAGATCTGTTCTCACTTCTCATGAGATCAATCTATCCTAAGATCAGCCAGCTTTCCATTTATTTCAGCATTATTTACTTACATTCGCGAAAATACGAAATGAATTTATCACGTTTTCAAAACACCTTCAGTAACTAATTGTGAAATGTCTGTGAACGGAGCTACAGTGAATAGAAACTAGAAATCCAGTTACTTGTAATTGGGTGATATCTAAAATCTTAATTCTGAGTCCCCGGACACTCAAAGCATGAAATTTACTGACTAGTTTCCGTCACCTGTCTAAAAGCGCCGTCACCTGTTTGTGTTGGATTCCACTGACAAAAATGGAAACGCTCAATTGAAGTAAGCTGTGAAGGTAATTTTCGTGAACTCGACAGTGAGATACACATCAGCCGGTTGGCTGTCAAATACTGTTCAGTGCAGAGCACGCAAACACCTGTACGTGATAGTATGTTGGCATAGATGTACATTGCTGCATATGTTTAGGTTTCTGGAATTCGTACAGAAAGACGCTTCAATTTTTATTTAATTTTGCATAATTGGCTGATCAGATTTACGGTTTATTGTTTATTTTTGTAGTACGTGATCGTATACGCACCAAACTGGAACGCGATATTCTGGCTGCAATTCATCATCCTTTCATAGTTCGACTGGAATATGGTGAGTTCTAATTACGTACAAACATTATTTTGCTTTTTCTAGTCATCGGAATAATGATGGGCTACCCTCATCAATATTACTCCGTCGGCGAAACTTGGCGCAACTTGTTTATCACACAGTACCGCGTATTAT
Source organism: Paragonimus skrjabini miyazakii (assembly GCA_014338405.1). Classification (NCBI taxonomy): domain Eukaryota; kingdom Metazoa; phylum Platyhelminthes; class Trematoda; order Plagiorchiida; family Troglotrematidae; genus Paragonimus; species Paragonimus skrjabini miyazakii. The sequence goes on from JTDE01000752.1 coordinate 38,351, forward strand.
TCATTAATATGTCCGGTAAACCAAAAATAACACACAATCAGCCAGTGCACATAGGTGCGGTGTGCAAGAAAATATGTAGACAAATAGTACATTGTAGTGATTTCCATTGTTATTTCGGTGCGATTCGATATGTTTAGCGTTAAGTGGATGTAGGCTAATTTGTCTGCGTTAATTTATCTTATATTGTCGTCTGAGAATTTTAACAGAACCTAGCCGGGCATAGGAAGTTGGTCAAAATGATAACCAGAATCGCAATGTCTAACCTGCGCAGCATACACCAATCAATCTGAATGGTGTACTTGTGGACAATATGCGGCTTCACTTCGCTAGATTAGAAGATCAATCCTGCTAAATGAATGCTGGTTATGTAAGGTTATTAGCTACTACTTTATGATTGAAGCTATCTAGATCGCGTGAAATGGAACAGAAAAAAAGATTTAAACCAATGAGTTCCGTTAATCCATTTAGTCAAAACAGGTAGACATTGATCAAGATATGTTAAAATTTTGACTTATTTTCATCAGTCACCAACGTAAAGCCAGCAAATTTCATCCAAACTACGTAGTTTATATAAAATTTGCTAGTTTTACCTTGGCAACTGATGATAGTAAATCGAATTACTAACATCTCGAGAAATAAGTTTGGCAAGTTTAGTGAACAGTGTTATCAATGAAGTTTGTTAACGTTTACTCTTAAGGTAGAAAACACTTTATGTTAGTATTGTTGGGTGAATGTATCGGAAGGTTCTACTTGAGGTAAATTTCCACTTTTCTTCTGTTTGGTCATGCCGGGTTATAACGAGTTTTTGACATTTTTAGGAAATTTGAGAGATTTCGAATGTATGCCTCCTTTTGTTCGGCTGAAGGCTTATGGTTGTCAAAACAATCGTAAGTTACAACTGAAAAGCACATTACACCCTTGAATTTCTTTCTTGAATCTGTGAGTTTTGTTGTATCCGGACGAACCGTGGTGTTGTAACACGTACATTTTAACAATGTGCTATGTGTAAGTACTAATTGAACTAATCAGCTGGTGCAATGCTCAAGCGGAATTGACTGCACAATTTCCACTAAATTTAGGTTGCATTTAGTTTGTCAAAAAAAATCACAAGCGGCTAAAGCCAAACATTTAGTAGTCCGCCGAGGAAAATTTTTCAAATTGTGTAAACTTCCACTTAATTAATGCGTACATTTCATTGTTGTCGTTCTCAGCTCCCAGTAAACTAAATTAAACGAGCCGCACTCGTTGGCCTGTTTGATCCTTCATTCCAAATACCAAATCTTTCTAATATTTCGTAGGGGAAAATATTTTTTTAAACATATTGTCTATGTACTCTTCTTTGAATTGAACAGAGATATTTTCTTGTTTTGTATAGTAACAAATTGAGTCGTAAAAGAAATAAACCACGACAGCAGTTTAGTCTAAATACAAGATGGCGATGATGCGGGATACATTCAGGACATGAAAGGTCATAAGGAAATCATGTAATACCATGCCTGTATTAAGTGACATTAAATTTGGCTAAGTTTAAGCATTTTTCGCTTGATAATTTAGTTCCGAGGTGTAATGTGCGTTCCGTGTAGCTATTTAAGAAAACCAACCGCAGCGAGCAACGCTCCTCTTTATGCTTTATGCTGGTTGACCTAACCATGTAGGTATTCATGTTTTTATTGCCAAAAACACAGGGTGTATTTCGCAACACGTTTAATTAAGATTTTATCGAAATCAAATAACTTTCCAAGAAATTGCACAAAATTCACATGGTGAAGCAAAGAGAGCACAGTAATCTTTAGCAAGTTATTGGAAATACAGGAAAATGTTTACGAAGAGACGTCATTAATGTTTAGGCGTAGTGTGTTCAGATCAAAAATCTAACTGAGCCGACTATTACAAACTGTGGTGGGAAACTTACTTCTCCAATGAACAAAGAAAGATAAATTAGTTTGTCTTGTTCGATGCCCAGTATGGTTCACAACATGTCTCGGATACGTACAGGGATTAGTAGATAAGGCAAGTCAAGACAACCAGAAGTTTATTCTCGTTTACAATTGAGGCTGCACTTGTATATTACATATCCGGAACATGAGAAGCCGTGCATACGTTTACCCGAACAGTTATGGCAATTAAAACACGCGAGAATACCAGATAAATTTTACGCTATAGAAAGCAGTTCCTAATTCACCGACGGCGTGTGGGTCTTTTCCACTGATATTTGCCTAACTAATATAATAAACATATGATTAGTTTACGAAATAAAATTACACTGACTAGGCACATCATGTAGTGGGCTTGACTAATCTGAATATGCTTTGCGGAGAAGGTGAGCACAGGTTGCAAGGTATTCGGGAACGGATTCAACCAGATTAGCTATTAACGAGATGGATGACAAGCTCAGCAACCAGACGGTACAACTAATGAATCGGATTAAAGATATGCACAACAGTCAAGGTCGCCTTTCAATAGTGGGTGTTGTCGCACTTTATCAGTTGACTTCACCAGCTACTCAACGTTACTCGGAAACTGGTTACTTGCCTGTGAAGTCTTTGTTGTATTATGATTGATGAATGCTGGCGGAAGGGTTACTGAATGTTTTGTAAATTATCGGGTAACCTAGGCCCACTCACAAGCTGTTTCAAGCGAAGGGTGGGATAATTTAGTCGTGCTCAGCCTGTGATCGTTGACGTAGTGGTTAACGCACTCGCTTCATGTAACTATGGAACAGAGTAGATATATGAATAAGTAATCACCTGGGATAAAATCGGAGCTCAATTTCTTGCTTACCGTTAGATGAAACTCTCTAGAACTTTCCGAATGCTAAGGCAGCTGTCGATTATGTATTCAGTTGTCACTCAAAATCCTAGGTTATGATAACAGCGTGCAAGTTGATTGTGGTCGTTGCTTTTCAGCTGTTTGGAACAAACCCAGTCCTCAGTATTTTGGTTGAAAAAATAGCGGTCCTAATGTGAGACAACTGTGGTGTGAAACTTATCTACTTTTGGCTGAAGGACATTTGGTGTAGATCTCCTGACTGGCTGCACAGACAACACTTCGGTACACCTAGGTATTCTCACTAGTAGCGTCCCCAATCAATTTGCTGTAGTGAAAAACAAAGTGAAAGAATATTGTTACAAGAGAGGGGGAAAAAGCGCTGTAACTGTTTAAGGTTATGCGCTGTTATCGAATCCATTGTTGATCAGGCCAAGCATAATATCACTATTGAAATCAACCGAGAGTTTTTCAAGCTGCATTCAGAATCGTATTCATTCCATCTAACGTCAAACATGAAACATTACGTGTCCCAATCTCACCAAAGTTGTTTTATGAGCTGGTTTTTATATTTTTATTTTATTCAAAGAGCAGATGGAACTTTATTCTTGTGTCATAGAAACAAAGATACTCATTTAACTTTTCAACATGTTTTTTAATATTTGCACTTTTCTAACACGATCTACTTGGTCTGCGAAAGGCAAATATTGAAGGAATTGGGGTCATTTCGAAACTTACGTTTTAACGTTTAAAGCTCTCCTACTGGACCATCACCTTTTTGTATCAGGTTATCGTTCTGTTTGATCCACCATTCGAAACAGAGATTTCACGGGTTAAAAGTTTCGCATGCGTTTCAAACGTTTTTGAGATGCATTTGTGTCAGCCTTTGTAATTGATCAATCACTGCCTTCCTAATCAACTTGACGTATACTTTGAATGGTTTCCATCTGTAAACTTTTTTGAAAGTATACTAGTTAGTTACAAAGAGAAGATGAACTAGATCACATCGTCAGTGACAATACCAAACCACCTGCACATGAGTCAATGGCACACAGCTTATCTGTCACCGGAAGGTCTCTGAGAGTCTTGCGGGTTTTCTTCAAGACGGTGGACTGATCAATACTGTTTACTTTGTACTAAGTTAGGTTCTATACCCATAGGCTGTTATTCAACAACGATTTGTAGATTATGAAAACAGAAAGCGTGCCGTTAGTTGAAACTTTTAAACTTAGATTGTTTAAAACTGAACATGACTCACGCCTAATCGACACTTTCGCACTAAGATAGATTTTTCGATCAGCTCTGTGTGAAAGGAATTACTGATGAGTAGTAGGGGATTTTCATATAGATTGAACATCACCCACAATTGATCGCAGCTGTCGCATTCCCATAGACTTTCCAGTCGGCCCCTTTCGAAAAGAAGCACTAGGCTCGAGTTTTGCTCTCATTAGAGCTCGTCAGTAGTGCATATCATCGCCACTTGCACCACGGACATTGTGTTCATGAGGCAACCGTGTTTACCACTGCGCCATTGACCTCACGTTAGGCACGACCGAATTATCATATGAGAACGCTCATCTACTTTTGCTTGTGAGTAATGGTCAGGTTGCCCGATCGCCTCGAGAGGAGACACAGTTACTGTCTGTTAACTCCAATCCTAGTCGAGGGGTCATCGATTGGAGTTAACAGACAGTAACTGTGTCTCCTCTCGAGGCGATCGGGCAACCTGACCATTACTCACAAGCAAAAGTAGATGAGCGTTCTCGTATGATAATTCGGTCGTGCCTAACGTGAGGTCAATGGCGCAGTGGTAAACACGGTTGACTCATGAACTGAATGTCCGTGGTTCAAGTCCCGGCAGTGGCGATGATGTGCACTACTGACGAGCTCTAATGAGAGCAAAACTCGAGCCTAGTGCTTCTTTTCGAAAGGGGCCGACTGGAAAGTCTATGAGAATGCGACAGCTGCGATCAATTGTGGGTGTTGTTCAATCTATATGAAAGGAATTACTAACTTCAACCTTTGCTCCTGGTTAGGCTCTTTGGGGGTGCATATCTTCAATCAAACTAGAACTTGTACTTCGACCCACGCAGTTGTAAAACGCGCGTGTTAACCGTAACAAGAATATCTACTCAAGATACACAACTGGAAAATTATCTCCGGAAGCACAACTCATACAAACAGTAGTACGCTTGTTTGATAATTATGATAGGACAGTAAGGAGAGTCGTTTTGGTTCAATTTAACTACTAACTCACTAATAACCACTGACACTAATGGTAATAATAGTTCCTCATTAACAACCACTAATAATCACTAGTATTAATCATTAATAACCAACTGAATAAAACGTCGGTCAACTTTTGAGACGATTATGCTGTTCAAACCACGAAAGTTAGTAGTACTTGTTTCATTAATTAGTCTACTTCCTTTTTTCATCCTGTGCAAATAGTATTATAGATATATCGTTGCAATCCTGCAAAATCACTCTGCTTATTGGTGAAGCACATGACCAATTTATGAATTAGGCGGGCTGCGTCCAGCGTTGAATAAATCAGGTGTCAACATGTATCCCTTGTCAGTGTTTTGCTGTTATACGCTTTATCACTCAGACCTTTGATTTTTCTCAGAATATCACAGTAATTCAACTAACTAAAAAGACAACGTTCAGGATTGTCTAGAGTAGTTCAAATTAAGGTATTTAGAACTCAAGCTGAATTCGAACCCTTGAGTTGGTTATCTAGTTTTTATGGGAACTGGTCCACACCGCATTACACTTTGGGTTGGGAAATAATGGATATTTGAGCATGAGTTATTTGAATCTTGCAAATAATTTCTTGTACAGCCGAAAAGGCACATGTTGCTTAAAAATAATTCTGTTGATGTCATATTCTCAACTCCAACTGAATTGTGGCACTATTTTTTATTTCGAACTTTTGAGACTTAAAAGTCCACCGAATTGTTGTACAAACTTCTCACACCCGTTCCACACATAAAGAACGGTGTTGTGAGGTAACATCAACGGATTTTTTTGAAAGGATTTATTGAATCTCTTAGCGTAATGTAAGTTTTCGAAAAAAACGAATTATTGTACATCACTGGATGCTTTTTTTGAATTTGCTCATACTTTCTGTGTGCACGGCGTTTTTGATTTTCTTTCCTCAATGGACTCAGTTGACAGTATGATGAGAATTACATTTTGGAACTGTCGTCAAATATCCATTCCTACTTTCGAAACTTAGCATGTTTACAACCCAACTCATAAATGTTCTGTATGGTAATGATTTTCTACATGTATGTTAACCGTTAGCTTATAATCAATCAGCAGTAACTTGTTCGCGATCAACCAGACAACGAGGTATGTTAAAACACCACTTCTAACTCACTGATTGGTTGAAACTTGATTTCTTTTCCAGTATTGCCCCAAGTTCTAAGTTGAGCACCATACAGTACCACAATTATCACACTGTTATTTAATGGATCTTTACAGACCGTCGAAAACATTAAGTAGATGATTGCTGTGAAATGTCTTCACACACCGCTGCTAGGGTTGTGCACATTCAATCTCCAGTTGTCAGTATGAAATGATTACAGCAAGAAGAATTCAAGATGACAATGACACTGTTTTCGGTTGTTCACAGTCACTTTATGACTACAGAGTTATTTCCACTTAATCTACCTGTTATTCATTTGCTTTTTGCTAAGATAACTAGTGCCTTCGTACATGTTGGCCTTGATGGGTGCAACGATGTCTTATAAATTAGATCTATTTGCCCAAACTTTGAACATGTACGAGATAACGGTGAACTAATCAGGTATGAAAGTTGACAACGAAACAGTAGTTGTTTGTAGAAATTTCTTTTATTGTACCCGTTATCACTGTTTAAATGCATACATGGTGGATGGTTTGTTTTGCATGAACCAACTGATAACCTTACTTACTCTGTTGATCATCATTTGATCACTGCAAGTGGAAACAAAAATCAGACTGCGCACGCACACTAAAATTCCAATAGACTGCAAAATAAATGTGTGTAAATTTCAATCTAATATATCTCTGTTAGCACAAGATTTTTAGAAGTTTCCTGGTGTCAGTGTTTTGTGTACATTAAGGCATACATAAATATAGATCCACACCTACGCTTATGGGAGCACGACGAAGCGTTTGCAGATTTTGCCACACTGATTACGCCACCCTCTATATTTATAAAAAAACTATTTTATGACTTTAGTTCGCTTATATTTTGTCTACCAAAAAAACGCCAAACTCAGTTTTTTGAATGATATATATTTTTTAAATTTACCTACCTTAAAAGCCGTAGTTTTCAACACAAATATAAACTGAATTTTGATTGATTTTGCATACGGGCTATTGTTTACACAACTGTAGTATTTGGTTGATTTGGAAAACAGACTTCTGATAACCTATTTTTGGATAACTGCTATGATTTACTTAACTTAAAATATTACCATAAAGTATAAATACTCACAAAAAAACAACTAATCTAGAATTCCCAGACTACTGATTTGAAATAAGGACCTGTTACCGAAACAAATATTTCCCGCGCCTAATTTGGGCACCGAATTTTAGATTTTATCAGGTTACACTAAGAACTGACCGAAATTACGAAACAAAGATGGTTTTTTCTTGTACATTTAACAGTACAATCCATCAAGCGTGTTTAAATGTCCGATTTTTCCATGCAACTATCCTACTGATTGTATTCCTACTTTACTTAAATTCCATTTTGTTGATGATTAGTTGACTTTTCGTAAAGGTTACCCTGTTATATGCATCAAAGTGTCTTTGGAAGTCTTGTTTGCTTACAAGTAGATCAACATTTCATAGTTTTCCTAAATATTTTATATTTAACAATATTATACAGCCTTGATCATTCAAACTGTTATCCATTTTTCAACCATAAAAAATAGATATAACTGTTTTGTCCAACTCACATAGGGAACAATGAAGTTCTATCCACAAGCACTAAAACAAATGGATTTGTATAGTCTGATATAATATTAATATGTACATAATACGTACAGTCATTCTCTTGTGCTAGTTACTGTCACATACGAAAGCCGTCTTCGTTTCTATTCTTTCCTGAAAACGTTAAAGTTGATTCATTGGCTTACCACATAAATACTTGTAACCAATTGCTAAGGTACTTCTGCGAAATGCCTGCGTGGTTGGATTGTTTTCAAATAAGGTAACACATACATAGGCAAGTATGTACCTAACAAGGTGTTGCGACGAATAGAAGCGCTGAAGGCTTCATTGATGAGAAATTTATTCTAAAGGAAACTTTTGTATAAAAAGCTCCACTATCCAAAGGTTAAATACAACAGTGGACAGTGAAAAAAATGTGGTGGATGCAAACACACCACCGTCTACTGGGTGGTTTTGTGTCAAATGGGATCCCTTACGAGCTGTTGATATCCACCTTGGGGTCATCTTCACAACCTAGCTCCATCTTTTTGAGTTTGCCGCTCGAACCTGCGCCATTACTTATAATTCGCTTGGCGGTTTTTACTCAGAAGGAATCTAACTGAGAAAACCTCTGGGTTTTTGATGTATTCAACTCAACCGCTAAACTGCTTGGCCTTGTGTAACATGAACATTTTCATCAGAACCATAAAACTGTGATGTTAAGATTGACAATGATGCACAATGCTGACATGTAGTTTTACTGTATTCCAAAGTGAATTGGTTGAGAAGTTCCACCAGGACAGTCCGTCTCCCGAATCGCCTGGTAAACTGTTCGTGACGGCTGAGCTGGTACATAACGCAATCCAGATACTGGAGTTCAATGATAACGGCGTAAAGTTGTATCTCACTTGGTAGATTACAAATTGACTGAAGTTATTCTGTTTTTGACACTGTTTAGAAGAAACCAAACTTGCCACGCTTAGATCTGTTGTAAATAATCTTTTAAATAACTGACATTCCTTGACAGTTCTTATTGTAAATATCCACGTTTTTTACTTGTTTTGGATTCAGCGTTCCAAACTGAAGGCAAACTCTATCTGATCTTGGAATATTTACGTGGGGGTGATTTGTTTTCTCGTCTTTCCAAAGAAGTGAGTAAAATTGTTGCATATAAATACTCACTGAATTGCTGGCATCCATGTATTAAGCTTTAGTGTTATTACCTTACCGCATACCCTTGGGTATGTGAGCGGTAATCCATAGTTAGTGCCGCCTGGCAAAAATGTGAGTTTTTGCAACGCTTGCAAAAGAGTAATAGCCGTCTGGTTACACCGTTAGCTTTTGCTTAACAGCAACAACTCAGGACGTGTTCTGCCAGATTTTTAGTTAAATGACAAACGAATACAGACTCTCAATCGTTTGGCACTCCAAACACAGTTTTTACTTTATTTTGGTAACGCATAACTCTTCGTTGTCCAAGATTAAATCCATACATTCAAGTGCTTTTGTTTGGAAGTAATTTGTTTTGTCAGGAAAGTTAACCTAGCTGACAAATACATATGTTCAGTAGGTGTTTACTCACCATTCCTCCATGTTTTATTGCCTAAGGTGATGGAGATCACATGCCATCTGGTTGACATTGAAGACGAAGGAATAAGCTCTTTCTGACCTATTGACTGCTTTTAACACTACGCATACAGAGCGTCAAGTTCAGTTGCCAGAATGAATTTTATTAACAGAGTAAATGGTTTTGTCTTGAAGAGCTTGTTTGAAATGGTGTTTGCTAACGTTTTCATCAAGTAAGCGTTACACCTATAAAAGCGCTATACGCCTGATAGTCTAAAGTTAAACAATCTCTACAAATGATCGGTGATGTCAGGAAGGCTGAACAGCTGTCATGCTGTGTTAATGGTCACATGCAGCACGGAAAAAGAAGACTGATAAACATTCCCAGACATCGACACTGTTTGCAAAGCTAACGAATCAGCGAAAATGTTTGTACACAAAAAAACAATTTGAGCTGGTTCTTACACTCATAGTACAAAGTTTACGCGCGGTAGAACTGTCCATTCACAGGACTGTTTGAGCAACGGCCTTCAGTTCCTCACCTCTGCGTTACGAGATAGTGGATATCGAATTCGATTTATCGATTGAAAATGCCAGCAAAGAACAGCAAGCAACACACTTCCCACGACTGATATGAAAAAAGTCAACATCAATTTCCTTTTCGAATGTGCTTGAACAGCTGAATATCTTGCCGCTGCGATTAAACCAACCTGTTACAGCCGCATTTGCAAACTTTGGTCGAACTCACAAGATTTATCTTCTTCCTTGTCAAAATACAGCAAACAGTTGGCACCAACACACAGGAAATATTTGCCAGCTCGTATGTGACTGTAGCAAAGTTACACCGGAAGAGCCAGAATGCAACTGCGTGGCTCAGTTCAATTGTCCCTTGGTCACACAATCTCCGGGTTTAGTCAATTTGGACTTCTGTTCCGCAAAAACTTATAAACTGCTATGCAAAATCTGATCAATAAATACGTATTACATTGTTATTGCCTCTTTGTTTACGTGGTATATATTATGGTACATAACATTACGTATGCCAAATTCCTAGCATCAGGTGAGACCGATTAGGGTGTACTTTTGTGGAAATTAGAACGCTGTGTGCATAGTTGTAATTAAGACAGCCTGCTATACTTTCTTGTGATATCTGACCAACTAGGTTTTAACTAATCATATCTGAGGCCACCACTAAAGTTTGGTTTATTTGCCCATAATACCTGAAATCGTTTGTTCCATTCATGATTTGGAAGTAAATAAGTGACTGAATTAGAAAAGTGAAATTTTAGCTTGTTCTATACAAACTGAAGCCCGGCTATGTTTCTTAGTTTAATTTTACTCTGTACTATTTCTTCATTTTTCAAGGTTGCTCTTTCTGAAACCGATGTGCGATTTTACTTGGCCGAACTGATTTTAGCGTTAAATCATTTGCATCAATTGGGCATTATCTACCGGGACTTGAAACCAGAGAAGTAAGTGGAGAAGGCTGTTTATGAAGACCTTCAAAATCATGCAACCAAGAGTGTGTGCCAATTTAGTTTAATTTTAGTGGTTCATCAAACTTATTGCCAATGTGAGAAAAGTGGAAGATTCCGTAATTTCAGAAAAAATCTCAAGTTTTTGGTCATGTTTTATTGATTAACCTTCAACGTGATTTAATTCAACGAAACATTACGTGGCTCAAATTACCTATTTAGCAAAGTGAATTGTTGACACTCTGTCCCTAACGTTTTGCAGAAGCACGTGGTTTGGATTGACTCTGAGTATTAGTGAATCTAATTAGTTGTGAACATAATCAATTTGAAGGACAAAATATTAGAATTGGTACAAAGAAATTTAGATTAATAAAGTTTACCGTATTGCCATCAAATATTGCGAAATGTATCTCTGAGATTTGAGTGGATGTGGACAGAAGGAGTAACGTTCTAGTTATAGCTGATGGACAAGACTAAGTAATCATCTCATTCAATCATTTTCATAGAACTTTACAACTGCCCATCAATTAGTCCTGTTCCTGCTCACATTGTGAGTCATCCTGATTGTGTCTCAGGTGACAAACATCCTTGTTATGTTTTACAATATCTCGTTGAGAAAGTTACTGCCCTTTTGTTGAACCTCTCAAAGGGGCTCAATGTGATAAAGTGTATCGTATGATCACACTAGCACCGATTTTCGTAAACATGTTTCATTTCATTTGACGTTGCTTTCTTGTATTTGGAGGTGTAAATGTATGACACAGTCATCTAATTATCAGTCGACTCCCGATTTAACAATCAAACCAAGTGCCTTATTAGGTCAAGAACAAAGACAGTTGCATAGCTTGCGTCTAGATTAAATTTTGGAGAAGTCACTGTGATTTGTTTGCTGAAATCATTGATCTTTATCAAATGTGCTAATGCAACCCTTTTTATCTACTGTTAGTTTCTCACTGTATACCAAGATTGTGGTTTGTATTTTGTACTGTCGACATTAAATCACGTTTCAAGTCTGTATCATTTAAATTCTAACCATTTCAAATTGATCATGTGGTGTACTTGGTTCACTTATGCAGAAGCAAGCATGCAATTTGTTTGCATCGGTTTACAATGAATGTGGCCAAATTTCTTTTAATAGGCTGCAAACAACTTGGACATTAACAGTTTACTGATAAATCGTGAACTTTGTTCAAAACGTTTGCTTCGATAATCTAGGCTTCCAAGCAGTACACTTTGGTGAATGGCAAATTTTTCTGCTTGCCCATATCTTTTATCAACTCTGATAATGTTTCACAAAAATGTGAGCGGACACATTTAACGTGGGCTGAACAGACGGTTTGATGTCACAGTAAAACAGTGCGTGGGCGATCGCATGTTTTTTTCAAGTGGCAGTCTAACCTAGAACATGACATCTTTTGTACCGGTTTCACTAACTGTTCTAGGTGGAATGAACAATGTCATGTATGAATTTCAATCATGCATGCAAAAGTAAACCAACAGCTGTAAACGTTTTTCTAGCGAGAGGGTTAGTTATAATTTTGAACATGTTTCAGCTACCAGTTTGACCTTCGTGATCTGTTAGAACTGGATAGCACCTCAAGGTTTCAGGTGCTGAACCATGAATACTCTTCTGTTCTGCATAACTAAATATCAAAGCCAAGTGAAACATCTGAATACTCTTGCCTGTATGGGGTATAAAATAAGATGGCTCATAAATTTTGCATTTCCAAACTCTAGCTTGACATTGTTTTCCATGACCTCCAATGAACTTTCGCCATAAGGAAACGAGGCGATATACAATGGAGATAACTATGATTGACTTTCTTTTTAGTTATTTAGTGAGATGACAGTCCACTCAAGAATGCTAACCGTTGACGTCGCAGTGAATTGTGTTCCATCTAATTTTATATAATACTGAACTCAAACCTGGTGTTCCTCAAAAGCAGGTGAGAACTGATACAATAATTCAGCCGCTATGCATTGTCGTGGTCGTGTGATGTGTTTGGTTTGATGGACTTACTTGCTTGTCGCCTGTACGTGTGTAAAACAGGCTACTGGTGATACTGGTAGTTTTGCTAATAGTGTATCTAATTCTTTTGAGTTATGTGTTACTATCCTTCAAATATGTTCGAACCCATCAACAAGCTCAGTAGCGCGCTGGACTCTACTCCGTCAAAAATCTCATCAGGTGATCATCTTTAATTCGCCCTATTCAATATCGTAGGTTGCAATAATGGGCACAGGAACGTGTGTTTGTCCAACCGGTATGACCTTCCGCCTACACTATCTGATAGTCTTGACCAAATTGTTGAAGCGCAAACCAGCTCGAACATGTGTGTTGAGTCGCCTGGCAAACAGAAGCAACAATTTGGTGAAAACACCACCCGCAGAGAGCTTTTTTCGTGTGTTTAATCTACTTGCCTGTAATGTTTAATTTATGCCCATTGCAAACTCGTCGGTTCATTTTTAACTGAACGTGGGTGTAGCATATTTCACCAAGATCGATAAAATTTCTGGATTTTTCCGGTAGATTTGCCAATTTACTGAATTAAGAAGGCTATATTTTCCTGTTACCAGAACTAAACACTTGACTTCGTATATTTTTCGCTTACAATTCAGGAACCTGCTTTTATCGAAGTTGGTAATAAGAACATTTTAGTCTGGTGAGCAGGATCGTTGAAAGTATACGTGAAGACCAAGCAAAGGTTGTGCTATGCAAAACACGATGTACTGCGAGTTATGGAGGTCATGTTTGCAAAATTGTTTCCAACTCCTCTCATTTCGTGTTTGGCCGGTAATTCGAGCTATAGTCTTTACTGTTTAACTTCTATCATTTTCTTCTTTGAGCTAAAATGCTTATATTTAATGGACACCAATATCGTCGTAAAATCTAAGGGAACGGTTATGGTTTTGAGTGCAGTCACTTGAAAACTGTGAAAGACGAACTCCCTTTAAAGATAAGTGGGAGTTCCACTGGAACGTAAGCTACGAGACAAACGATGTTGTGGGGGTTTCACGGGTCGATAGATGCACTGCTGGAACTGGACCGCAAATTGCGCTCCGGTTGTCAAGTCTATCAATGAGGATTTCATCGACAGGTGAAGTGTCTAATAATTTGATAATGGTAACAAATTATGTGAGATTACTAACGAGTATTCGGGGACTTAGTTAATTTTAACTTGAACATCATCCACAATTGATCGCAGCTTTCGCATTCCCGTAGACTTTCCAGTCGGCCCCTTTAAGAAAAAAGCATTAGAGTCGAGTTTTGCTCTGGTTAAAGCTCGTCAGTAGTGCATATCCTTGCCACTATCGCGACTAGAACTCCGGCCACGCTTTCATGAGGCAACCGTGTTCACCACTGTGAGATTAATTGTTGCGGGCAGTCTTCCGTGCCTTTCAAGCGCATTATTCAACTACTAAGCAAGTTATTTTAAGAGGGGTCACCGACATTACTGGCAAGCCAATGAACCACTTGGATTGAATCAGGATGAGTGGGATTGAACTGGATGATTAAGCGTTGGTAAACATCAATTGAGTGATGTTCATGTGAAACATTTGTCAAGTGTAGAACCGATTAGCTAACAAGAAAGTCTTGCCAGAACTCTTCCACAAAACGTTATCTTTTGCCCTGCTTAATAAATAGGGTTGACCGAAAGGGTGGTGGTGGAACGGTCTTACATCATTCGGTCGACATAATGTTTAATTTCGAATTTTTAAATGGATCTCAGGGTTCTTCATTTTATGCTAAATGTGGTTTTGTTAACACTCCTGTTGTACTGTACCTTCTTTTGTAATTTAAGAAATGAATTTGTTGTTGACAAATGAGGTTTAATTGGTGAGATTCAATGGTTATCAAGAAATTGTGGCAATTAAATGACTGGTTGCCTGAGTTACTTTACCCTAATAATTAACATAAATACAAATTTTGTAAAGAATCTTCCAGTTGTAATTGATTACCATGAAGAGAGCTAATTAGGACATTCGCAGCGATGCGGAAGGGAACAACTGTAACTTCTACGTTTTCATCTACTGTTACACCCGTTGTACGCATTAGATCATCCTTAAAGTTTGCGAACGTATTTTGGAAACTTGATTTGAAGCCCCGTATTTCGTTCATGTGTACTCGAATGGTTGACATATTGCGTTGCTCACCTTGACTTACTCTTTTCTCACTTGTGCACAGAGTGTCTAATTTGGAAAGTTTTTACATTTTATAAGGTGAGAAAGAAACGTGTGATATTTACCAGTTGATGCTCGGGCAGTAATCTATAAAAACAGCATTTATATTCAGACACGTGTCTTTGGGAGAGGGTTTCACAAAGTTTAAGACTAATCTTGAATGGTTTGTTGAGGTTAACAATTAGAGATGTGAATCTTGAAGTTATCTCACTGGCGGACGATGCATGGTTCGTCCAGACTATAGCTGAAAAGATATGATGGAGGTGCCCAGTTTAAGCTGTGCAGACAACGAATGTGCTTGTAGTTCGTATCAAGAAAACGAATGCTTGTCGAAAGGCAATGTGGAAATCGAAGAACTGTGATCAGTGGTTTTTCCGTGAGATTACAGGAAACCATTCCAAGATGCCTTCAGAAATTTACGATTTAGTGAGATTTTGAATTAACCATGAATATTTTCTGACACACGTTTTCACTGTAACAAAAAGACGTTTAAAGAATGGTTTACATACATGAACTCCTTCGGACGATACCCAAACGTGACCTTTATCTGAAGAAAAACATTACCACTGCTTGGTGGCCTGCCGCTGGATTATTTCACTTCATCATTCTGTGGCCAGACGCATCAATTCCAGGACGGCTGTCCTAGAATAAAATAGAACTGGACCACCGGGAGCGGTTAGCACAGCAACATGCGTTGGTAAACAAGAAAATGGCAGATCGTACACAGCAAATGTAACGTTTTGCTGATTGCAACTCACTCACTACAGTCGAGTCTCTCATCAACAGATTGCTACGTTCCGATTTTCCGGACTGCTTGTTCAAAAACTACAAGGCTGAACAATTACCACGGAAAGTTCAGTTGACATTGCTGAACTTGTGACGTGTCAACAAAGATGTGTTGGCCACTTCACTGTTTATCCAGCAAAATGATAACGAACTTGAACCGAGTTAACTTCTTTCGAATTGGAATTTTTACAGGTGCCGTGGCATTCTGAATGACTTACCAACTTTACAGTTCAGCTTAAGCTGAAAAATTGGCTGAAAATTTAAACTTTTGATTTTAACAGATAAGTCTGAACAAAAACATGACTGATAAGAGTGAAAATTTCGTTGGAGTGCCATCATGCCTACAAAATTACTTAACAGCACACTTTAAGGGTGACCAATTTAAAAATGTGAGCCACGAAATGGATACTGAATAAGTTGGTTATTATACTTTTGCGTCTAATTATTTGTGTTTTGACATACTCACTTTACAGTTAAAGAAAAATACTGTACAACACAGTGATCATCAGAATGCTCACTGCCTGTAGACAGTTGTGAAAAGCTAAGTAAACGGAAATTTTCAGTTATTGATTTCAACCCGTCCAGACGCGATAGGAACAACATGGTTTTCATTATCAGAAATATCGTGAATTCTCAGAATATTTCCTTGTGGAGTTCAGTTGTGTAATCTTGGTCACATGTTTCACACAGAAGGAAGAGGAAGAGAACGTAATATCTGTCTGGCACGAAAACGAGTTGCTGAACATTTTCCCTCTATTGAACAAATATTATCATAAAAACAGCATTCTAATTTTCATGGTTTCTTCTCATAGTGTTGTCCTTACGATTCAAGTTTTCTGTAAGATTAGTTACCATGATGCAACGCTTGCTGTTCATAAACACTGCACCAGAAAATCGTGTAAGGAATATCGCATAGAAATTTAAGAGCATTTACTCTGCAGTGTTTTAAAGAAATCCATCTAGAGTTATGTTTCTTCAGACTTAATTGCTACGTGTCATCCAATCACTGTATTTAACGTAGTCTAAACTATATAGTTGTATTCTGAGCTCAATGTTTACTTACTACCGTCAACTGTTGACAGTAACTGCAAATTTTGCTACCATTCCAGACAGTCTACAACATTTTGGATAGCCGCTCTTCATCATTTGATTGCCCATCTACTTTGACGTGATATCCGCCCAGCAACTTAAGCTATAGGGTTCCGATTTCAATGAGGTCCTTTTCTCACACATAATTAGCACATGTTCAATGCGATGATCCCATAGTAATGACTAAAAAGGGTCATGGTTGCACTAAATTTTCACAATTCATTCTTTTACAACTATTCTTTACTTGTTATCCGTTTGAACAGTATTCTTTTGGATACGGACGGTCACATTAAGCTTACTGATTTTGGACTTTCAAAAGAAGCCGTGGACAAAGGTCGGACATTTTCGTTCTGCGGCACCGTAGAATATATGGCACCGGAGGTGATTACGCGTCGAGGGCATGATGCTTCGGCTGACTGGTGGAGCCTAGGAGTGGTGATGTTTGAGATGTTGTGCGGCGTGCTACCGTTCCAAGGCGAGAGTCGCCGAGAAACGATGCATCAAATACTGAGGTCAGTATTCTTTATTGATACAGTGCATATGTTAAACACAGCTTACACGTTATTCTGAGTGTATGTTCGATCACCGCATTCGACTTCCGCATAATCTCTAGGTTCACGAGAAATAAACTTATGGTTCTTATGCATTTTGATTAATGTGGTGAACAATGCGTTTATCAGCGAACGAAATACCATTAAAGATACGAATTTGTGTTAGGTATTAACCAGCTTTCAAACTGTTGTTTCTTTGTAATAGAAATACGTAGAAATAAGATCGACACTGCTTGATACGCTCATGGTATTCAAACGGTGTCTGACCTTTCGCATTAACATAACACATAACTGGATGCGAAAACCCATATGGGGACATTTTGTCCAGTAAAATTTGATTTCATTTTTACCGAGATGAAATGTACGTGTTTTTCTTCAGGCAAATTAAATTTTGGCAAGCTTCTTTTAACTGAGAGTGATCAGTTGCACCGTTTTGTTTAACTAAAGTAAAAAATAACTTGCGGGGCGAGTTATTCACTTCAGGTAACTTCATTTAATTTCTCACAAAAGACAAACTATATATGATATTCACAAAAGTTTTTAACTGCCCTAATAATTTTCTGCTAACCTTACAAGTGATAACCGGCAAACTTGTCATATACACGCAAAATTGTGGGCTTTGTTTGCTCTCCTTGCGATCAATTCTCACGAATAATCTGAGATGTTAGTCACAGGAATTATTGCGGGCATATACAAAATTACCAATGCTGTAAAAGCATCCATTTGGAAAGATGGAACGTACTATTGAGTACTGTTTATTTGAACACTGAAACTTCTGTTTAGAGTCCGAGTTGCATCAAGCAAAAGTACATGCAAGTGTGTTCTTTTAAGAAGTTTGTATCTGTCTTTCCGTTAGTGTTACCGATTTCACTTCTATTCCAAGGACAGAGCTCCACCAATATGTCAGGTCTGCATTTTTCTATGGAGAAATATGACTGTCTTTTTAGATATCCGGTTTGTTCGGTCAAAACACAAACAACGAGTTAAAATACCACCGTTAAATTAATTACGTAATTAATTAATTAACCTACCATCATAAAAAAATCTAAAGAGCAGTAATTTTACAATCGCCTTTGGAAACGAGGACAACATGTGCCAACTAGGCGAACAGTGCTTGAGATCTGCACGTGACCTCACTCTGTTGTGTATCTGATGGATTTGTACAAAACGTTCTGGATCACCGAACACTTAGTCAAATACGTTGCGATTCAATTAGTCAACTCCATCGTCGGCTTTGAGCGCAGATGCGAATGCAGCGTATTTGTGGTGAGTATCCGTGCTAGCATCATCAACCGCCATACGAGTGGCAGATCACCTACCTAGAAACATCCAAAAGCGGTTTTATGTACCGAGCGTGCTGCTTAACAAATAAAGCGGAAAGAACCGTAACCACATCTCAAGTGAGCACTACTTGATGATAAGTGATGTCAGTCGCAAAAATAAAACTTTCCATGTTCTGTACAGTGCACGTAACAAACGTTTTTGCGATTCGTAGTGAAATCCTCAATCTGATTGTATTAACGTATTAATATGTACATACGAAATAGTTGTTTGTAAATAATTTTCTGTTCTCAATGTAGATGAAAGCTGTCATTCATGTTTCCATTTGGTGTGTTTTGGAGTTCCGTACTTTCAAACTGTTTACTGTGAACATTTCAGAAATTTGCTTCTGCACAAATCATGCACCGATCATCTTTTCTTCATTGTATCCAAACAAAACTCTTAGTTAGAAGAAAATCAGTGGCAAAAGTACTAGGCTTGCCTTAGCGACATAAACAACTTGTCAAGATACGTTCTACTAGCTGAACGACAGAGGTAAACCAGGAGCTTAGACTTGTCTGTATTTTCACCCGGTTACTCCTCCCAACCATATATGGATTTCACCAAGTGACTGAGATTATTGACTTTCTAGGCAGAATTGCTTAGACTAATCATGCCACCGGTATCAAACCCCTGGTTCATCAGTTCCAATTATATCACTCAGAGAGGTTCTGGTTCTACCGTTATTGTTTGAAATCCACTTACAGTATTTTTACCTTCCATTTCATCTCATTGCAGTCCATATGTTTTTGATATACAGTTGCCAACAAATGAACCCTAAGGTTCATCTGTATGTTTAGACAAAGATACTTACTTCTGATGAATTCTCATTGGTAAAGAATGTATGTATAATAAATTATCATGGATTAATTCAGCAAAATTGAACAAATTTTTAATTTTAAAAGATCACCCTGATTTAATAAATGATGACGATATTGATAATGTTTTCATTTTAATCCTCTCAGGGCCAAGCTCAGAATGCCACAGTTTCTTAGCCTTGAAGCTCAAAGCTTACTTCGTGCGTTGTTCAAGAGAAATCCATCCAGTCGTCTGGGTAAGCCAAAAACTAGTTTTATTTCTAAATTTCAATTTATGATAGTTTACCGTATTGTTTGGCAGATTCTACGTTAATTTCTAGTTAATATGTATCGGTAATGTTCGTTAAAGTTTTAAGAATGTTTGTTTTATTCCTTGTTGTCAAACATTCAAGCAAAAATTTCAATTAGGAAAACCTAAGCAAACTCATGCCAGTGAACTAAACTGCATTTGAAAGTGAGATTAGTCACAAAAATTAGATAACCTATTTATGCATAGACTTGTGGACGTACAGCATGTCGCAAGTTGGTCAACTGTAGGGATGTATTGAGGGTGATTAAACTTCATCTTTATGATGAGGCCTTATTGCTAACACCGCACAAGAACAACTGCATAAAATTGTGCATTATTTAATAACACCATCAGTTGGAAAGTAGAATTGACTGTATTAGAAATCGCAAACGACGACAGTCGGCCAGATCAGTTAGAACCATATGTACAATATAACAACCGTACGTCTGAAGTAAGAAATTGAGAAGGTTCCAGGCAATCAGTATCTTGTTGGGCAGCTAACCAAATCACCAGACCACTGTCGCTACAGAACCTGTGAACGTATTGTCGTCAGTTGCTTAGACAATTTACGGTTGCATACTGTCTTAGTTCAGATAAACAAATTCTCAGAGGCATCGTAAATAAGTATTTGTCAGAACAACTTCCAAATATGTGTAGAACTAGTCCTCACGAACAGTGTAGTGTTGGACCAAGTGTCACAATTATCTGCAATCCTAATGTTAGGACTATTAGATTCGTGTCAAGCCTGATTCTTGGGAATAGTATGTGTTGACGTGTTTCCAGTATAACCAAAATGAACCCATTTAAAAATCAGGTAAAACACAGTCGATCCATTAGTGAAATCAATGTCGTAGTATGTCCAACACATTCGTCAATTCATTAAATTTCGTAATTGGAAGTTATCAGTATTAGACGAAACAGACTTCCATAAAATGTTTTCTCTTTATTGGACTAGACTTCGACAGCTTGTACAGTAAGCGATTGAGTAAAAAGCACTATTACTCTTAAGTCGTGTGCCTTCGAAAATTGGTAACAAACCATCAGTAAATTTGCCCACTGGATTCTGGCCTAGTTAATTGTAAATTGTTTGAATGTTACATCACGTTTTCTAGGGTTTACTACCTATGGCAATGTAACTTAGATCGTGCGAATTTATGTGAAGAATTATTTCTGCAGTAAAATAGTATACAGTTCATACTCAGTGATATTAAGCGTTGTCAGAATAATGTATAAGATTTTAACCTTTTAATTGCCCCACCTTGAATAGAAAATATTACAAACAAAATAGCAGTGTACAAACAAAAAGGCACTCAGGTTACCTTAGCAGCTTACTTGGATATACTTCGACATGACATTTAAAGCATCACATATACTTTGTAATAAACCAGTTTTGATGCAAAGGGCCCATATGTTGAGCAGTGTTCAGACCAACGTGTTATTCTATCGCCTTGTCTGATGGACATAAATAGAATATGTGCGTCTCAG
Organism: Paragonimus skrjabini miyazakii; assembly: GCA_014338405.1. NCBI lineage: Eukaryota > Metazoa > Platyhelminthes > Trematoda > Plagiorchiida > Troglotrematidae > Paragonimus > Paragonimus skrjabini miyazakii. The sequence continues at coordinate 59,607 of JTDE01000752.1, forward strand.
CCTCGATCAGCGTTAAATTTAATGGCAATTCTAATGAGTCGTTCAACCTATGTTTCAGAACATAATATAATTTGTATTACTTGTGCTTGGTACGCATATAGATAAGGTAAAAACATAAAATATTAGGTATCGATCAATTTGCCAGATTAAAACGGTTGATTTGATTTCACGACTTAACTAATCCTGTTGCCAACACTTCCTAAGGTTATTGACATTAGTACAAATTGGCGGGAGCTGAAAATTCTGTTCGCACGTGAAGCCGCGTGCCACAATTTGGGAGTCGATTTGTCGTGTAGTAGTTTTAAGAATCCAGATAGAAAACACCGGGTGTTGCAGAGATGAACGATCAGAGGAAGTTGAAAGAACATTGTGAGATAAACGGGAGGGGCACAGTTACTCATGAGACCTTCGCATTTAACTGCACAGGCTCGGCGGTAGTGGAGGGATATTCGGCCTAAGGAAATTGATAATGCTTAGACACAAATAATGTTGTACCAGAAAGACGGACTGTTAGTGTCATACGAACCTCTTGTATTTTGTAACTATACTGGGCAGACAGCTCAACATATGCATGAAAAATCGCCAGATAGATAGTTTCGTTTTCCATGGTTGCGACTGCTACAACTGTCATAAGTGAATAGCTAATCTCGAAATTATAACACTAGTTTGCAATGTTTTGATAGAAACGAATTCAAGCAACGATAATGTTCAGTTTTCGCACACAATACAATAATGGGAACGCGGTTGCGTTACAGACGCTCAATGAGCGTGAGCTTGCTAATCTGATGTTTAAGTCACTTTGTTAAGAACTCACAACTGAGGTTCACTCTTATCCTCTTGCTGATAAGCTTGTTCCACATTTATGGTCATAACTGACGTCTGTTGGTGACATCGGTTGTTTCACACTCAATGCCAGATTCTGAAACACATCGAATAATGCATATGATAATTGGCAAACAAGACGACGTCGAATCAATCGTTACATATAACCTTAGTAAGAAAAGCGAAGAAATACAAGCCTTTTGTAGAATGCTTCTGTTTGAATTCCAATATAACATTTTTGGTTGTACCTCGTGGTAAACTGCTTCTCCTAAAGACAACGTCACTAAGTCCTGTACGGTACATTTGACAAGTTTATTTGGTTCAAACAAGTCGTGAGCACTTCAAACTAGGTCTATGAAAATGTTAACCAAAACAATCCGCGTTCACATTGTATGCACGCAAATTATATAATATCAACTTTCCGTCATCTTTGTTGAAATTCCTGTTGAGGAAGGCGTTTCTGTATGATATACTTTTGTTGAAGCTCACTGCTTCCATTCTGTACATTCACTATCACGTTGACTGTAAACGATCAGCTTTATGCTTCGGGATGGGCCGTGTATGTTAAGCATTTACTACTGTGGTTTCTTCCACCGCGACCCTTTTGCATCAGCATTCGATTAACATACAATGTCATGTACTTGTACAATTGATATAGCTGATTAGATGTGAGTTAAATGTAGTCATAACAGTTTGCTAGTCCGCACACTGAATGATGTAATCTTTCTTTAAGACTTATAGTTTCGTATAGAGATTCATCCATGTGTTCCAGTAGTTACTAAAAGGTCATGCTGATTGATTCCGTTTCTTATAGGTTACGGCGCAAATGGTCTGAAAGAGTTCCAGGATCATCCATTCTTTTCCTCGGTTCCGTGGGGAGAATTGTTAGAACGCTCTGTTACGGCTCCATATCGACCCATTTGCTCACCGACTAATGGACCAAATGCAGCTGAATCTATTTCCGAGTCTGCATCGCTTAACGGTTTGTTTTCAAAGATCTTTTATTTGTCTGTTCCATTGGGAGTTAATCACTCACATTGACCATTACTATGACACAAAACAGACTGAGCTAAACGCGACTTTATGTTGGGAGATTCACTCATCTTACAGTTTCTCAGTTGTAGAACTGTGAGAATTTATCTGAACAGTGTAGATGTGACAAACAGTCCTTCTTGATATATTGTAATCTCGTGAGCACAGTTAAAAATGTCGTTAAGTACGTATTTCTGGGATTAAATTGATACACTAGAGACTTAACCTGATCACTCGGCGGCTATACGCTTACGACAAACGAGTTCTTCAAATGGCTACCTTACGAGTTTAGTTCATCAGAAGCTAGATTGTGAAGTTATCGTTACATGGAAATCATTATCTATTTACTAATTTTTCTGCTAGCGCAAATCGTCATGTACCAAAACAAATCAGGAAGAAACACCGTATGTGGATAGGTTACCTAATTCGTAAAACAGACGTTCAAACCAAGCGAACATCCTATGCTACTGGTTGGCAGAAACGTCTTCTCTGTTTTATCCAGAATACAGTCAACAGCTTCACTCAGAAAGACAAACAACTGGGATCTACCGTATCTTGGAGAATGTTGGTCAACTGTTTCATAAGTACGATTGAAATCCGTCTTGTTCGAAACTTACAGAACCACAAGTTTTTGTATGTGATAATATATACAGTGTATTACAGCCATGTCCGTTCCTTCGACTGCAAACATTACTTTTGTCAATTTTCCCTGTTTACACAATTATTTCTGTTGCTGCACTGTGTATTGAACAAGGAGAGCAAACAATACTTGACCATTCGTTTCAAGATACATGCCCAATATGGTTATCAACACAATTTGAGTCGTCAGATGCATGTATTTTTTACGAAACAAGATACTCAGTTTCACTTTTCGCCTAATATACATTTCTAACTGAACACCTCGTATTCGTTGTGAGTAACTGCAAGCGTATCCTCCAGTTTGCTGAAGCTCTAGCAATTGGACACTCAAATTCTCCTGTATAACCGGAAACAGTTTGTCTAGAGACTACAACCAACATGTTTATCGTTAACACTATGTTCTTTCGTTTCCCTTTTATCTTCCTTCAAAGTTTTTACCTATCCTGTTTGTCCAACCCCTTTACCGATGACTTCTGCTCTGTAGACGTTTACCATGGTTGGTAATCGCTTACAGTTCACTGTTTCGTATCAAATTGGGTACTACGGATTGTCGTGCTCTCACTGGGGAAAGTATTCTGTAGTCCCTAATAGAAGGCTTTAATTCAGTAGCGCAATATGTATGTGAGAAACTAGATAATCTTCCACTGAATTAGAAGCGGAAGATAGACCGTTTCAGATTAGACTGTAATGACCAATGGATTTCGTACATTTGTTTTCTCTCCCCCGTAAATTCTTATCGGTTTTGGTTAAGTTCGCCAACCGAATAAGGGAACATTTACCAGAAGTTTTCACTGTATGCTGTCGTATATCCGTGGGAGACATATTCGTGTTTATAATCTCAATGTAACATATAAAAACGTTCTAATATTTCAGACCAGTAAGATATTTTTAGACCGCCACATCTTGCTGGTCGCCAACCTTTTTGAAAGTCTGAAGTCGGATAATAACGTGAACTGGATTTCGGACGGAGTCGACTTTTATCATAGCAGTTGATTGATTGGGTCAAAATTTATTCGCAGAAATGCGGGCGACATGCCTCGTAACATTACAAAGCTTTCTCTTTTAAGGCCATGTAAAGTTTTCTTTCACAGTTTGACCTTGTTTCCCATGTTCCCCCATTGATTACTTGGCCCGAGTGTGCTAGTAAATAAAGTGGTCATTGATTCAAACGGCGGTTGAGTTACTCAAACACAGTCGATCTCTACTAACGCATTCGGTGTGTGTATAGTTTCCTGCTTTTTCACTCAACACCAAAACTGTTTTAGCATACTGTTAGAATGTACAGGTGTATACCTTAGCGCCATTGAACTATCAACCAGTCAGTGGTGAATCGGGAATGTATGAAATAGTGTATAAAACGCTTCCACGAGTCTCGTAAATTACAAACATTTTGTCAGCAAGTGTCCGCGAAAATGATGTACATCTAAGTAAGTCGAGTGCCCTTGATAATAATGATATTGGATTCTTCTCGAAGATACTGTTTTAAACTGCACTTTGCTCATCTACTCTCAGATTCCAGCCGAACGCTTCGACATCTGAGCCACAGACTTCCTAGGTTTACGCGTTCACACTCACAGTTAGGACTTGAGCAGCACCTGTTGCCGGACAACTAGAAAACTCCGACAAATTGCTGTTTAATTCCATTCAGTGAACATAGGATTTGAATTTTTTCTCCCCTACAATGTGTCAGTGCAGAATGTTATCAAAGAGGGATCAGTTTACCAGATTTGAAGCCAGCTACATACAAATTGACTATTCACGACGATCGCATTCCAGTCCACTTTAACAGGCTTAAGACCAATCTGGTTGGGAAAAGGCGAAATGTGCGTATTGTTTGTTGAGTATTTGGGTGAAAACTCGACGAAATTGTCGGTGAAGCAGTCGAGCAAGTTGACAGAAGTGTCAGGCAACAAGTGTAAAATATGTCTTTTTATCGGACGGATTATGACTGTTTCCAGTGGAGTTAGCAACTTGGACTGAATTGTGAAGCCTGAATGGTGAACAAACATTAATGTGAAGGGATGTACGAATCTCAGCGATTTTTCGTCGTACATCCTGCTTACTCCAGTCCAAGACAGTTGGTACACCATATATCTAGTTGGTGCAGTTGATACATTAATTTGATTATAACACCTGATATTGCGAAAATTTCTCAACACAAAAAGACAGCAGCTTACCAACAATGGTGGCCTGTAGAATTCAACAATGGTTTTATATTTACATTCGTTGATAAAAAGCAGACCAAATGTTTTGTTTACTGGTGTGAACTTGTTAAGATCACAACTTGTAATTATATAAATGAGAAAGATTATATAATATAAATAGACGAAGCCTTCTACAGTACCTTATATATTTGCCAATTAGTAGGCTGATAGATGTTTCATGTTGACTTTGGTAATGTTATGTTTGACACAGTTAACTCCATTGACACAGACCAAAATATTTGCAAACTGATCGTAAAAGCCACAGTTGGGCGGTTGATCGTAAACACAAGGAAAGGAATTTAGAATTATTTCAGCACACGGTCCCTGAACGTACACGTTCAGTTTGTATAATTATATTTACAACGTGCTTTTTACTAAAATTTTCGGGCGAATCGATCGCTATCTCACCAACATGCAAGCAGACTTAACGACCAACATGTATTGAACGTGTTTTTCGTTAATGCTTTATTTTATTCATAATAGATACTTTCAGGAAATACATTTCATATTGGCTTGATTGAGGCTGACTGTCGCACGCGCATACCTCTCCATCCTACTAGTCAACAAGCCTTCTCTGTCTTAATATGACAATTTTTAAATTTTGTAGGCGTGTTTTTTGTTTTAATAAACGTCCCTTTTTCCAGTTTAGTTGCATAAAATTCTACATTGTAAAAACGAGATTACATCAACCACTTCTGTCGACATTCACAAA